>PVKA01031828.1:0-25885 GCA_004027165.1 Ctenomys sociabilis | reverse complement strand
CAGTTATGTTTAAAGGCCATGCATTAATCCCAAACACCAAATCTTGCAGTTCAGGAGATCGGATGTTCAAGAACAAGGCATCGAAGAGTTGGGTTCCTCTAAGGGCCGTCCAGGGCCGTGTTCTCCCTGTGTCTGTCTTCATGTGTCTTCCCTCTGCTTGTCTGCCTTAATATCTCTTTCTTATAAGGAGACCAGTCATGTTGGGTTACGTGCCACCCCAGAGACTGCATTTTAGCTTAACTCTTACAGGCGCCTCTCTCCATATCCCATCACCTTCTGAGGTCCTGAAGGTCAAGACTTCCACTCAGAAATTTGAAGGGGACAGAACTCAGGTCCTCTCTAGCCCCTGAGGGCTGCCATCACCCCGAGGCCTAAGTGCCCATCACATCGCTGTGCTGGCTGAATTTCCTGGTCATTTACTTGGTTCTCTGAGAACCACAAGCCCTCTGTTCACGGGGCCCCTGAGTCTGGACCCTCAGACTCCTTCTTCGCTGCAAGGCCTGGATCACTCCTGGAGCCTCACAGTCAACCAGGCTTCAGGGAAGGACGAAGGAAGCCATGAGGCTAAATGAGCACTGACTTGGAAATCAAAGCTCATCTAGAATAAGCATTTCAATAGCTTTTCTGACTGTACAAGAAAGTCTTGGGGAGTGGCCTCAAAAGCAACCTCAAAGGGCCAGGGGAGAAAGGATAAACACAGCAGAGGGATGGGAGGTTAGGATCAGGTAGGTCTGGTTAGAGTACCAGGTAAGTCTAGTTAGAATACTAGGTAAGTCTAGTTAGAGTACCAGGTAAGTCTGGTTAGAGTACCAGGCAAGTCTGCTCATCAACTATGTCAGATGCCTGTCTCTATTGAGACCCTTTCCAATTTGTGCACATCTCACATTGGGTCTCATTTGCAAAAGACTTGCAGCTGTAGCTAAATATATATTTGAGGACTTGCAATGAAGCATAATCTACGCCTTCTACTGTTTATCAGAGAAATCATTTCCCCAAGACTAATAATAAAGCAAACCAGAGTAACCGAGCACTTCTACCCCGCTTAGCAAGCGATTTGGAAACACTGCTGGTGACAGGCACCCTCCGCAGAAATGCCGATGGGCAGGGCAGAGAGAATGTTAGTTTGTGGTCTCCTGTAGCAGTGTTTTCAAACCTGGTGCCACAGAGCACTGGGGCTTCCTGGAATGGATAATGCAAGGGCCATGCCACTGTCCCTGGGGGGGGAATATGTGGGGACAGCAGGAGGAACAGCTGCTGTGAAGCCCCTACAGCCAGCACCAGTGAAGCCCAAGACTGGGAGATAGAGGATTTCATCTATCTCCCTGGCCTCTCACTTTCATGCCCACATCCTTAGCTCCGCGAGGCAGAAACCTTGTCACTGGCTAAGGTATCAGACCAGCACAGAACCTATGGTTCCGTGATATATACCCTGCTGGTAGGGCTTCTCACGCCCCTGAAAACACCTGGAATGGCTCTATCTAACCTGAGGACTCTGTCGCACAGAGAAGCTGGTTTCATTTCCACCCTCAGTGTGTCAGCAAGGGTGAGACACAGGAAGTCCATCTGAAACGCTGAGCCTATCAGGGTCCCTGCAGGCTGCACCCACCATCCAGTCCCTAGGGGCAAACACAGAGCCTGCTCAGACCTCTGGTAAGAGCATCTGCAGACTCCAGCTCACTGTCCACCCCACGCCAGGTCCTCGTCAACACACACAGCTATGAACCGGCCGGGGAGATGAGCAGACCTTTGGGATCCACATCCCTGCCTCGTTTCGTATGGCTGAGGTCCAAAGCAGGAAAGGAGAAACAGGGAGAGCTTCTCTGCCCTCTTTTCTGGTTGGGGTGTCATGAGCCCAAAGTGAGACTTCTATTCCCTTGTCAGAGGAGGGAACTGGAGAAAAAACAATGGGCAGGGAATCCTGCAGGGCCATCCTAAATGACCAGGTGATAGGCAGGGTCAGGGCTGCCAGGGACTAGCGCACAACAGCTTCCATGACTGCAGCTGGATGTCAGAAAGGAGAAGACCTCCCCCTTGCCGGGTCCCAACTTGAAGACGCTGAGCACTTGCCCTCATCCTGAGCAGTGACCTACCCCAAAGGTAGCCCTGTATTTCAGGTCTGCTGTACACAATCTGATGCAGAAAAACTGCGATTACAAAACGCTGGTTTATCTGTCCCCTGCTCTAAGGTAAGAAAGAGTCTTCTTAATTATTAACCTTTCCCAAAGGTCCTAATCTTGGTCACATTTTATCACACTTGGGAGGCTTTGGCTAATTAGAGACTGCACAAAAGGAGTCCCTGGTTTTATGTTCCTAGACCATTCACACCTTGGCCAACTCAAAGATCCATGACTTCCTGGGTAAACTTACTTTCAGCGATAAACGCTAGAACACAACAAAAAGGGGCTGAGAAGAAACAAGACTGAAAGTAAGTTAAGGCAACAGCAGTCATAAAGATAAAGCCACCAGACAAAACAGTCCAGAGGGACTGTCCAGAAAGTAGGTTTCAGGGGCTGGGGAGATAGCTCAACTTGTCTTGCAAGTGCTAAGGGCCTGAGTTCAATCCCTGGTTCCACTGAAGAAAGAAGAAGGAGAAGGAGGAGGAAGAGAAGGAGAAGGAAGAAGAGGAAGAAGAAGTAGAAGAAGAAGAAGAAGAGGAGGAGGAGGAGGAAGAGGAGGAGAAAGAAAGAAAGAAAGAAAGAAAGAAAGAAAGAAAGAAAGAAAGAAAGAAAGAAAGAAAGAAAGAAAGCAAGCAAGCAAGCAAGCAAGCTTCTTTTACTAAGATGGATGGGAAGTAAATACTCAAGGCGCACCAGAACAACAGCAACAAGAAATCAATAATGAAGGCAGCAACCATCAGCGGTTGTTTTTGTTATTTTTGAGATAGGGTCTTACTATGCAGTTCAGGTTGGCCTTGAACTCACTTAGTAGCCCAGGCTGGTCTCCAACTCACAACAATCCTCTGGCCTCAGCCTCCCAAACACTGGGATTACAGGCATACATACACCACCACACCCAACTTCTCCACAGAGCATTGTTGTCAAGGGAGAGGATCTTAATTTTCAAGACAATTCTCAGATGTAATCTTAGTGTCCCCATTCTAAGATGGGCAAACTGAAGCAGCATTCCTAAAGTCGCATCCAATCAGCACCCAGGGGTGCCCAACTCCCAACTCCCAGTGCACTGAGAGCACTTCTGTTAAGATTTGGATCTGAACTGTTCCCCCACAGGGCTACATGTAAAAAAAAAAAAACCTTGGTCACCAGCTCAGCCCTATAGGCAGGGCTGGCACCCTGTGGAAGGATGCTGGGAACACTGGGAACCCCACCCCTTCCTCTCACTCTTTGCTTTCTAGTCTCCTTCGTGGCACACTCCACCACGAGGTACTGTACCACCACAGGCCCAAAGTGACACGACCAAGAGACCATGGTGTGAGGCCTCCAAAGCTATGAGCCAAAGTAAACCTTTTTTCTTTATAAGTTGATTATCTCAGGAATTTTGTCACAGTGATGAAAACTGATTCACACCTTCCATTCCAGTGGTGACCCAGTGACCGAGTCAGCCCCAGGGACCAACGTCCTCAACACCTGCTTTCTCTTCAGCAGGAGGCAATACCTGTCTACTGTCCTACGGATGCATGGTGACAGTCCTACTTCATGAAAGCTGCAGCAGGGACATTGCTGAGGTACAGGCTCCTTTGTCCACGGTGTTTTGTTACCTACCACCTAGGTGCATGAGATACCTGCAAGTGGACAGAGATTCCCCAAGTATCCCTCTGTGAACTACTGCTGCTTTTCCTCCACATGAAATAAAATAACCATCACAGTCGAGAGCCCCCAATCAGATTAGCTAGCTTTTCACTTATATTCTCAGAAAGTTAATCTGTCTTTTAAAAAAAAGAAAAGAAAGAACAGAAGAGAAAAGGAAAAAAGGGACAATGACAAAACATTAAACCAGCCAACTAAAAATGGGCAAAGAATCTGATAGACATTCCCAAATGATCAGAGAGGGAAAGACTCAACTCTGGTGCTCTGTTCCTTTACCAAGCTCCTATGCTAGAATGTGAGCCAATGGTTGAGTCTACAAAGATCAGAAACCAGTCCTCGAGCTCAAACAAGCTACAGCATAGGGCAGACACCAGAATTCCCACCTAGAAGGTGAATGGTAAGAGCTCCCAAGAAGGAATTGTGGGAGATCACCATTCAAAGCCCAGGAGCAGCTTTGTGACACCATGGATGTACCTTTATTCTCCCGGCACACAACTAAAACCCTGGGGGCCCTCCACAGTGCTGTGCTATTGTGTATGTTAATGAGCTGATTGACAGCCAGCACTGCACAGGTGACTTCAGGAGGAGAACAGCCTCCTGGGACTGAAGAAGGACCTGGGGTTGAGTTGATCACAGTGAACAATGATTTAATGATTAAGTCAATCATGCCTACATCAGGAAGCCACCACACAAAGCTAAAAGGCCTGGTTTAGAAGGCATCCAGAAGGAGGTGCCTAGAGGGTGGCCAGAGAAGGCAGGGAAGACACTCGCCTCTTCCTGTTTAACCTCAGCCCTGGGCATCTCTTCCTCCATATCCTTTTATGATAAACCAGTGAAATGTTCCTCTATGGGAAGACAAGCTACTCTAGAAAGTTCACTGAATCTGAGGAGAAGGTTGTAGAAATCTTGGTTTGCAGCTGGTCAGAGCAGTGTGGGTTACAACCTGTGCTTGGGACTGGTGCTAGAACTGATCGCAGCCTAGTGAGACACAGCCCTCAACCTGACAGATGTTATTCTATCTTTAACTAGTGTCAGGACTGAATTGAAATCGAGATTCCCCCAGCTGGTACCTCTTGCAGAACTGGTCACTGGTGAGGAGAAATCCTCACACACTTCTTAATCTATGTTGTGAGAGATTAAGTAATATGTGTTGTGAGAGTACAGTATGAAACCGGGTGTAGCAGTGAATGCCTGTAATCTGAGCACTTGGGAGGCTGAGGCAGGAGGATCACTAAGAGTTGTAAGCTCCAGATCACCCTACACTACAAAAGTGAGTTCAAGACCAGCCTGAACTGCACAGCAACACCCTGTCTCAAAAAGACCAAAAAAAAGAAAGAAAGAAAGAAAGAAAAGAGCACAGTAGGAGAATTGATTTTCCGTTATATTCTCAGAAAGTTAATCTGTCTTTTAAAAAAAGGAAAAGAAAGAACAGAAGAGAAAAGGAAAAAGGGACAATGACAAAACATAAAGCCAGCCGGCTAAAAATGGGCAAAGAATCTGATAGACATTCCCAAAGAAGATTTTTAAAAATGCCATTAAATATGTGCAAAGATCTTCAACATGAGTAGTCATCAGGAAAACTCATCCAAACTATAATTAGATGCACCTTCATCCACCAGCATAGCTAATATTTAAAAGACAGAAAGTGCTGGCAAGAATACAGAGAAAGTGGAGCTCTCGTATATTTAGTGCGTTGTAAAATAGTGTCAGCACTTCGGAAAACAGTCCAGCAACTTCTCAAACGCTAAACATGAAGAGACCATGTGACCCAGCAAGCAAATCGTAGTACACTGAAAGGACAGGGCCGTATAAAAGCTTGATAGATCAAAATGCACAGAAGCAATATTCAGAATGAGTCAGAAGGAGAAACAACCAAAATGCCCATTGACCAATGGACAGATAAGACAAATATGGCAAAGGCCGACAATGGAGTATTACTTGGCCATAAAAAGAATGACGTGGTGATACTCACTACTACGTGGATAAGACTGAGGTTATGCTAAATGAAAGAAGCCAGACACAAAAAGCCACACGAGTATGATTCCTTGACGTAAAACCTCCAAACTAGGAAACCTATAGTGACAGTCAGGGCATGTCCAAGACCAGAACGGTGGGGCAGGGGAGGGCAGGGAGGTGGAGAAGAGTCACTGGCTTCTTCAGTGAAAAGAAGAGCACTTTTCTCATTGACATGCTAAAAACATTTGAAAATTAAGCATGGCAATGTTTGAACTACTCTGTGAATATTCTTTTTTACAAAAAAAAAAAAAAAATGACCCATATGTATGCTTTTAACACTTTTTTTAAAAAGAAAAGTGGGGTAGGAGAGGCTGGGGAGGAAGCCTACTTCAGGGTACATATCCAAGAACACAGAGGAGGAAGCAAAGCCACCCCCAAGAAGGAGGGGTGCGCTGTGACCCTGATAAACCAGTGCAGCTCATAGAATGGGCAGATATGGCTGGGAAGCAGCTGGCAGGGTCGCCAAGGGCCTCATGAACACAGCTTGGCTAGGCACATTCTACCTGTTGAACATTCTCATCCAAAATCCAAAATTATTCCAAAATCATGAACTTTTGGAGCACTACCCACATGAGGCTCCAAGCAAAAAATTCATACCTAGGAGCTGGCGAGATAGCTCAGTGGACTAAGGTACCTGCTTGTTTCGGCAAGCTTAGGCAAGTGCAGGGATAGTGGCTCGATCCTTGGCACCACATCCTGTGCCAGCCCTGTCCCTTGGGTATGCTGACCTGGCCAGAGTCTGGGTGTGGTGCCACAGGCCTGTAATCCCAGCGCTGGGGAGGCTGAAAGCAGGAGGACAACCACAAGTCCAAGCTGCATAGTGAGACCCTGTACCAACTACATTAAAAAAGTGGGGGGTGTGGGGAGATGGCTCAGTAGAATAGGCGCTTCCCTGGCAAGCGCAAGGGCCTAAGTTCAATCCCCAGTTCCACTAAGAAAAAAATAAAAACCTCATAGCTAATTGTATGTCATCAGGATATAGATGTAAAGGGTACATGAATCATAAATGAATTTCGTGTTTAAGTTGGGGTCAAAATAGCTCAAAATCTGAAGTGCTTCTTTGTCCCAACTATTTTGGATAAGGGTACTCAACCTTACTATAAAGGTAACGAGAAACCTACAAAAAGTCTTAAACAGGATGGCTCTGTGATCAAACTGGCTACAAAATGACTGCAAAATAATTAAGGACAGTGAACACCACTAAGGGAGAGACACTGGTGAGCCTCCTGTCCACAGGGCCGCAGCAGAGACGCAGGCAGCAGGAGCCAAGCGGGAGGGTTGCAGGAGATGGCAGGGGGTGGTGGCACCACCTCCAACTCAGAGCCCTAGAACACGGCCTCTGGGAGAGGTTCAGAAGAGCAGGCCCGGCCCACTCGGGACTTCCTGAACTCAGAATCTACACTTCCGGAGTGGCCCGAGGCTGGTGTCTTGACCACACGCTGCCTAAGACGACAGTCCTGTTCCGTGTCCTCACAGGGGCCATGGCGCAGCGTCTCCTACTGCAGCAAGCCCTCTGGGGAAGCTACCCACAAACAAGCAGGTCTCAGCATCCATCTTTGCCTGACCCCCATAGCATGCGGAAATACATAAACTCCATTTACAGGGTGTATACAAGGTGTCAGGCTCAGCCCCCATGGTTTCCGGGCCCTCACACTCTATAAAACTCAGAAACACTCGGCAAATCGCCTGGGGTTGCACAGGCACAGCAGAGGGCCTGGGCTGCGATTCAAAGGCAGGGTAGCCCCCTCTTGTCCTGCACTCTGCCATCCATGCCAGGAAGCTCTACCCCACCCTGGCCCTAGACCTGATCAGTCCATAGTACAAGTAGCAGGAGGCCTCACATGTAGCCCACGGACCTAACCACACAGTGCACCCCGCCTCCTCTTAGACTTGATAAAGCATCTCAGGGTGTGAGGCCACATCCCTTCTACGAGCTTTTCTACACTGTGGGCATCTGACAAGACCTCACCAGGCTCTTGCTATTGTGGTTCGCACTGAGTCCACATCCTGCCTGCCTCAAGTCATGTCCCAGTGTCACTTAGCCCCACTTCAAGCGGAATCCCACATTTTCTCCACAGCCAGGCTCCTGGCCCATCTTCAGGAAAGCCTTCCTGAGTCCTGCCCACACCCTGAGATCAGTCAGCACCATAACTCCGTTCTCAGATTAAATCTATTCAAAGGCAGTGACCCACACCTATAGTCCTAGTCACCCTGGAGGCTGAGGCAGGAGGCTCACAAGTTCAAGGCCAACCTGGGTATCTCTGTGAGACCTTGTCTCAAAATGAAATCATAGGAAGGTTAGGGCTTGGGCTCTGTGGAAGAGCACTTATGTAGCACACACAAAGGAGCTCTGAGCTCAATCTCCAATACAAAATATAGATAATAGCTAACTAGATAGATAGATAGATAGATAGATAGATAGATAGATAGATAGATAGATAGGCAGGCAGATAAACTCAAAGAGATCTCTAATTCCAAAGCCATGTTCTTTCCATGCCCTGTATAAACTTATATAATGCACTTAAAATCTAAATCCAATCTAGTTCTAGGATTTAGCATGTCTTGCAGACAAACTGAAACCCCTAAATGCCTGGCTACTCAAATCGTGGCCCAGGGACCAGCTACAGCAGAGTTGGGAGACTGCTGGAAAAGCAGACTCTCTGTACTAAAGATGAAATACCGTGACTTGCTAGAATACAGGTGGCACTAACTCCACCATCCAAAGTGGGGGCACTCTTCTGCAGTGGAGCCTGAGAGAAGGATCTGATTCTAACTCCACCTAGGGCAGTGTGGAATTGAACTGGGTCAGCCAGGGGTGGTAGCACACAGTGGTTATCCCAGCCATTCAGGAGGCCAAATTAAGATCTCAGGGTCAAGTTCAGCCTAGGCAATTTAGCAAGAGCCTGTCTCAGAATAAAACATAATAAAGGGAGTGTGGGCTAGGGATTTGGCTCACTGGGGGAGCACTTGCCTAGCATGTGCAAGCTCTTGGGGCCCATCTCCAGTGGTACAGTGAAGAACTGAAGCAGGCTGCAAGAATGCAAGTTGATGTCCGCTGGAGAGGTGCTTGTAGGGTTTCACAGTACAGAGGTGCTTTCCCTTCCCACTCAGGCTCCGTGCTAAGCGTGCTAGCTCAGAATCTGCACTTTCACGAGAGCCCCAGGTGACCTGCATGCCCAGGAAGGCTGGGACAGTGCTGCTCTAACGCCATCCATGGTAATGCTGTAGATAGTTTCTGATGTGCGCAGGCCACAAGACAAGCTTCTAGCATAAAGACCATTCTTTATCATATGAAAATGCTAGGGTGGGGAGTAGAGCTTGCCTAACACTTGAAAGACCCTGGATTCAATCTTCACTATCTTGAAAAAAAAAAAAAAAAACTACACTGAATCCTAGATTGTTTGTTTGTTTGAGACAGGGTCTTACTATACAGTTTGGGCTGGCCTTTTGCTCACTTATATAGTCTCCAAGATAGTCTCATACTCATAGTAATCCTCCCGTCTTAACGTCCCAAGTGCAAGTGCTGGGATTACAGACATATGCCACCATGCCTGGTTCGGGGTCCAGCATGGCATGTGGGGCTGGGGATTGAACTTGGGACCTTGTGCTGGCTGAGCTATCTCCCCAGCCCAAGTTTTTTTTCCTTTTTGAAAAGGATTTTTTTTTTGGGGGGGGGAGCAGGCTCAGGCTGCCTTAAGGGTGCATCTAGTGAGGCAAGTGGAGCTAGGGATTGAACCACAGTCCCTGGGCCTTGATAGGATTTGCCCAAGCAGGCACTTAAACAACTGAGCTAACCCCATAGGCCCTCAGCCTTTTTGAGACAGGGTCTTGATATGCTGTTCAGGCTGGGCTTAAGCTCACTTTGCAACCCAGGCTGGTTTCAAACTCACACAATCTTCCTGCCTTAGCAGCCCAAATGTTAGCATTACAGGCATGCCCCACCATGCCTGGCTTAGATTTCATTTCAGCATGTGTGTCCTTGATTATCAAGTATCCAGCATGCTTGAATTTTTCCCTCTGAGCACAACAAATATTTGTAGCTATTTATCAATAAAACACTTGATACATGAGAACAGTAGCTAAATTTAAAGTTAAGTTTTCCTATTTCTGTTCCTAAATTATGAGAAATGAAAAACAAATGCCGCAATGATTCTCTTCCATGAGCCACTGCTAAAATAAGGATCCTCTCTCAGGATTATATTAGGACAAGAACTCATGTCTGTAGAATTTTTAGAATAGCATCTCTGAAGAATTTTTACAACTTAATTAGGTTTTCTATTGACTAATTCGGGAGTTTTCTGCGCATTTGACTAGCAAATGAGAAGGAGGAATGAAGAAGGTACCTGGAGAAGAGCAAAGGACTCTGGGTATCTGGAGGGCCTTCATCTCAGTGGGTTCAGTTTGAGTCCCAAAGGTCCTTGAAAGATGTCACCTGTGAGTCATCCTAGGGCAGAGGCGGCAAACCTACGGCACACGTGCTGCAGCAGGCTGTCTGTACCACTGAAAGCTCCAAAAGGTTCGCTGTCCCTGCCCTTGAGGACAGCCAACCTCCAAAGTCTGTCCAGGGAAGCCTTTCACCTCCAATCTCAGTTCTGTGCCCTGCCATCTCTGCTCAGCCTTGCGGAAAGCATGACACCTAGTAGGTGCTCAAATAAAAACTTTCTGTTTTTGTTGAGGCCAGTGTTGCAACAGGTGTACTTACCATACAGAAAAGAAATCACACACACACACACACATACACAAAAAAAAAAAAAAAAAAAAAAGAGAGAGAGAGAGAGAGAAAAGAAATCACAGGAGATCTGGAATCAGATGACATCTTTCAAGGACCTTTGGGACTCAAACTGAACCCACTGAGATGAAGGCCCTCCAGATACCCAGAGTCCTTTGCTCTTCTCCAGGTACCTTCTTAGTTCCTCTTTCTCATTTGCTAGTCAAATGCGCAGAAAACTCCCGAATTAGTCAATAGAAAACCTAATTAAGTTGTAAAAATTCTTCAGAGCTGCTATTCTAAATGACTGCTTTTGTCCAAATAAATAAGTTAGCAACTTAGTGAGACTCTGTCTCAAAATTTTACAAAAGTATCCAGGACAGTGGCTCACACCTATAATTTCAGCACTCTGGAGGCTGAGGGCTGAGTCAGGGGCATTGCTGGGCGTTTAAGGCCAGCCTGAATTCAACATAATGAATTCAAGGCCACCTTGAACTATAAGACCATGTCTCAAAAAACAAAACTACTACTAATGATAATAAATTAAAAGGGGTTGGGGATATAGTTCAGTATGAAGACCCTGAGTTCAACTCTCAGTGCCAGGAAAAAGAAAGCGTAAATCTAGAATCTAGCCAGGGCATGGTGGTACACACCTGTGATCCCAGCACTCAATGGGCTAATGCAGGAGGATCACTGTGAGTTTGAGGCCAGCTTGAGCTATACAGCAAGTTGAAGGCAGCCTGCTCTGCACAGGGAAAAGACAAAAAAAAAAAAAAATCTACGAGCATACCAAGCAGTGTATTACACATGTCAGTATAGCTTGTGGGGACAGAAAACTACAGAAGAAAGAACACCCACAAAAGTCTGACAATTTGACATCTGAGTCTATAAAGCAAAGTAAATGACATCAATAGGAAAATGTTTCAATGCACAAGCATCCAGGAGTCATGCTCAGAAAAAAAGAGGGCCAGATGGTTGAAAGTTAAAGAACTTCCTTATGAGAAGGAAGTAGGGGCTCTATACAACTTCATTTTATTGAGAAGTATTAAGCATTGAACCCACGGGCTTATGAATGCTGGGCAGGTGCTCTGCTACTGAACTGTATTCACAGCCACTTTAAATTCTGAGACAGGATCACACTAAATTGCCAAGACTGGGCTTCAGTCTCCAATCCTCCTGTCTCAGCCTCCCGACGGCTGGAGTACAGGTATGCACCATACCCAGCTCGCCGGCAGTGAAAGGCTTTTGTCTTAATGACAGACAATGGTTTGAGACAAGTTCACCTGGGCTTGGGATGTGGTGTCGACTCCAGTCTTCCTTCTCCCAAATTAATCTGGAGAATCAACCTTCGGTGATCAGGGAGGGTCTTGGTTTCCTGATGCTCACAACTTTAAAGGAGAAAAGGTTTCTTCTGGCTCACAGTTTGAAGAAGTCTCAAGGCATAGCTGGCTGGCCTCCAGGCGGGGTGTTGTGGCAGGGCAGGGCAGGCAGGAAGTAGAGGGAGATGGAGGGAGGAAAGGGATGGACCCTCCCCGCCACACCCAAGTGACCCACCTCCTCCAACCAGGCTTCAGCTCCCACCACCACAGCTGGCTACGACCTTGAGGCTGACTGACACCCTGATCATCACGCTGCTACGATCCCATCACCTCCCCAGAAGGCCACCCATGAGCACGAGCCTTCGAGGGACAGCCAGACACAGACCGTCACAGGGCATTAGGTCACGCTGGAGAAAGCCACCCCTCAGTCTCAGGAGAGGGCAGGTGAGAGACAAGGGTAGGGAGGAGTGAAGGCCAAAGAGCCTGGGGTCTCCTTTAGCTCAAAGCGCACAGAACACCAAAGCACCACACCTTCAGGGTACCACTTTCTGAGCACATCACTGATCTGATAGAATGGTGTAGCTATAGCTCTCAGGAGCTGGGGCCACCTGCTGTGACATCAACAACACGTGAGAGCTTGTCAGATATGCAAAACCTAAGCCATATACCATGGCAGAGTCAAAAACAACCTAAGGAGCCAGGTTTGGTGGCACTGACCTGTAATCCCAGCATTCTGGGAGGCTGAGGCAGGAGGACTACAAATTCAAGCCTAGTCTAGGCAATGTATAGCAGTTTAGCAAAAACCCACGTCGAAATAATAAAGGGTGGAGAGGGGACATAGCACAGTACAAAGGCCTTGGCTTCAATTCCAGTGTCAGAAAGTGACAGACAGAATGATTCACGTTAAGAAACCTTGTAGAATCACTACATCAGTTTAAGAGGCCCTGCTGAAGTCAGGCACTGAGGTGCACTCCTGTAATCCCAGCTATATGGATGCCAAAGGCAGGAAGATCTCAAATCTGAGGCTAGCCTAGTGAGACCTTGTCTCAAAATGTAATTTTTAGATAAATCACAGATGGCTACAAATTCCTTATAATGAATGTCATCGCTCTGTATATCTGAAATGTACCAATAAAAGTACTTTTTAAAAATTTCTTAAAAAGCTAGGATGCTGGCTCAGCAGCAAGTGTCAGCCTATCACGTACGAGACCCTGGGTTCAATCCCAGGCGTGGGGGGGGGAACATGAGTGACCCTGTGTTGTTCCAGATGTGGGCAGCACATCCTCACCTGTCTTGACCAATACAGCACACGCCCACCCCGGAGCACGGCTGCCTCCTGACTGTGCGTGACAGCAGGTTCAAGTGGAGGCTGGACCTGTTTGTCTTTCATAAGCCTGAGCAGTGCTCATCCCTTCCCACGTAGCAGAGTCCACCGCTTCTCACTTTGCGTCCCCTCCTTGTCTCCCACACCCCCAGATATCCTCAGGTCCTTCACCACGCATCCCCCTGCGCCATACCCTTTTCAGGAAGCTCCCTGCCCTGCCTCTGCAACACAGGGACAGACAGTCCCATGCCCACATCCTCCGCACTTGGCTTCAGGTACATCTGGCTTCTTCCGAAAAAGTCAAATCCACACCTCAAGAACCAAAGATTGGTTTTCACTGGGGAAACTTAAAAGAACGTGGCCTGGGGCCAGCATATATTCCTGCCACCTGTTCCTTCCACACAAGGATCCTTCAGGAACGTACAGAACACACAGTCCCTGCCTAACTCAGGCAGTTCACTTCCGGCCAGCGCCAATTTGCCTCGTCACAAAAAGTCAGCATCCTGTTGATGCCATGAAAATGTACAACATCACTCACCAATATTTTTAATTTTACAATTCAGTTTCCACACAGCTTTTGAGCCCGTTGCATGTCCTTTCTTCTGCTAAAACAGATGATCCTAATTGCTCCTGGTGGGCATGCAGGGTGTGACCACCCTGTACCACGAGAGCAGCACCGCCCCAGGAGCTGTAAGGTGCATAGCTCGACTCTCCGAGGTTCCTGAGTCAAAATTTCCTCGAAGATGGACACACAGCTACTTTCCCCTAGTTCAGTGAGAAGAAAGATTTGTACTAATAGTGTTTAGACAAGATATCACATCTGCATCTTGTACACTGAATAACTACTGGGAAGACAGTACTATGTGATGTATTAATTACTGTAACTGTCCTGCTAACCTGTTTTGAAACTTTCTCATTGCTGTTTATTTCTCAATAAAATTAATTTTGAGAAAATTCCTCAAAGATGAATTGCTATGCCAGATGTATATGTGTTGTTGGGACTTTTAAGTAACATGGATTCTATTTCCTACAAGCTGTTAATACCCATTCTTTTTCTTGTTTTATTTAAGATTTTCTTTAAATCTATCTTTTTATTAAATTCTCAGTTATATAATTACTTGTGAGAGGTATTACATTGATGCCTTTTATTATCAAGTTTCTATCCTAGTACTTTGCCCATTCTCATGCCAATGTGTTCCTCTGTGGATTTTTTATTTGTGGGGTTGGGGATTAGAAACTAATTTATGAGCCATGTGTAGGGGTGCACGTCTATCCCAGCACTCTGAGAGGCTAAGACAGAAAGATTGAAAGCTTAAGTCCAGCCTGGGCAATTTAGCAACTTAGCAGAGCCCTGTCTCAGAATAAAAAGTTGAAGGGGTAAGGGTGTGTTCAGTGCACAGGTCCTGGGTCCAATCTCCAATACTGGGAAAAAGTGAAAATCAGCTCATGAGCTGCAGGATGTGGCTCAGTGATGTAGCACTTTGTCAACACAGAAGATGCCCTGAGTATGGTTTCAGGCACTGTTTAGGGGAAAATAAATGAGTGAGGCACGTGGCTCATAGAGTCCCAGCCACCTGGGAGGCTGAAACAAGAAGATCACAAGGTGGAGGCTGTGTTAGTTGATACATTGTGTCAACCTGGCTGCATCAACTCCAGCCATTCTCAGTGTGGGGGTCCAGCCCTGCAGGTGGGCAGGGCTCAGGAATTGAGGAAGGCTTCCTGCCGCCCTGCCCCACTTCTGTGGAGAAGTCTCAGTCTTTGGAGGAGCTTGACCTTTGCAGCCGCACCGCTTTGGAGGAGCTCTGATCTCTGAGAACTGCTCTTATTTGCCTTGGAGCCAGTGGAATATGGACTGAACCCTCCAGTACTGTGAGCTAAATAAACCTGTCCTTCATTTTGAGTGTCGGGTATTTGTCCCTGCAACAAGTAAAAACTAACTAAGAGGCCAACCCTGGGCAACTCAATGACTGAGACTGCCTCAAAAAAAAAAACAACTAGAGGAGGGCAGAACATTAAGCTCAACGTGTAGCTACAGCATTGTTGCAATCAATCTCTGGGACCAAAAAAGCAACCATGAAGGCACTTTTGTGGGGCGGGGGAGGTGGCTCAGTGGAATAAGCACTTTTACATCAACTTTCCCAATTAAGAAAGCTTTGCCTCACCCTTGAAGAAAGCATTCTTCTCCAGGGGATCCCACCTGCAAAATTCACTGCCAGCCCATTCCCTTCCCCTCCTCTGCTCCCTGCTCCGGGCTTTGTCCTTGGTCTCCGCGCTCCTCTTGCCGCCCTTTTCAAGCCTCTCTTCCGCGGCTCGGTCTAGACAAGCATTCTCAAACAAGCCAGGGCAACTCCAAGCCCCTTCCACCACACCACCGAAGCCTCTGCCCCACCATCATGGCCTCCCCTGGTTCTGTGCCGCACCAGCCTCCTTCTCCACCACATCTCCAGCTCCTCTTGGCCCTGCTCACCATTCTCCCTGCCCGCAATCTCGTTTTCTCTAGCCAGTTATGTCCCAACACACATGCTCCAAAGGCTGCATGCACTGGCGTGCCCTCACCCTGAATTACTTCCTCCTTAAAGAGGTTCCTTGGGCTGGGGAGATAGCTTAGTGGAACCCAGGCCCACTGTGCCTGCCTCAATGCCAGGTGTGGTGGCACGCACCTGCAACCCCAGCACTGGGGGGGATCACTACAAGTCCAAGCTATGTAGTGAGACCCCGTATCAAATAAATAATTTTTTAATTAAAAAGAAGCTCCTTGACTGCCCTATTTGAATGCCCTGTTCACCATTAGCCACCCTCCCACACTCCATCACAGCACCTTTTATTTTTGCCTCATGGCACTTTGAAAAGAACTTTTTTTTTTTTTTTTTTTTCTGTCTTTTTGAGACAGGGTCTCACTATGCAGTTCAGGCTGGCCTTAAGCTCACTTTGTAGCTCAGGCTGGTCTCGAACTCACAACAATCCTCCTGCCTCAGCCTCCCAAGTGCTGGGATTACAGGCATGCACCACCATGCCCGGCTTGAAAATAACTTTGACTATCTGCCTAACCAGAAGAATGAGAAGATAGGCCTGCCTCTCTTCTTATGTTGATTTGTTTATTTATTTATTGTGGTACTGAGGATGCAACTCAGGATCTCCACAGTAACTTACACTTACATTCCCCGTCTTTTTTTGTTTTTTTATTTTGAGATACTGTCTTGCTAAATCACCCAAGCTGGACTTGTACTTGAAATGCTCCTGCCTCAGCCTCCCAGACAGCCAGGAATCCAGGTGTGTTCCACTATATACAGTTTCACCTCCTTTTCTGTGAAGATTTCTTACCTTGCCTCCCACACTTTTGTAAAAGAGTTTCATAGCCTGCCATTGCTCTCCAGGAGTGAGGAAGGAATGAATGAATAAATGAATGACTAATGTTTGAAAGGGAACAGCAAAAGACATTCAATCTATGAGCTAGAAATAGTTTTTTTTTTGTTGTTGTTGTTGTTGTTGTTATTGTGTTTGTTTTTACTTTGTCTTTTCGGGACAGAGTCTGGCTATGCAGTTCAGGCTGGCCTTCAGCTCACTTTGGAGTCCAGGTTGGTCTCGAGCTCACAAGGATCCTCCTGCCTTAGCCTCTCAAGTGCTGGGATTATAGGCATATGCTACCATGCATGGCTGAAATGGTTTTCATGTTATTAAATGATTGAAAAAAATCAAGAGGGCTGGCAAGATAGCTCTGCAAACTAAGCACCTGCTTAGGCAAGCACAGGGACCAGAGTTTGATCCCCAGCACCACAAGCCATGCTGGCACCACCTCCAGGCTCACTGAGCCGGCAACTGAGTCCAGGCATGGAAGCGCTGGAGAGGCTGAAACAGGAGGATCACCATGAGTCCAAGCTGCACAGCGAGACCCTGTACCAAATACATAAATTTAATAAAAAGCAAACAAATATCTTATAGTACATGAGGAAAACTACAAGTTCAAACTTCAGTGTCTAAAAAATAAAACCTGTTTTGTTTTTCTCATTACAGGGGATGGAACCCAGGGTCTTGCACATACTAGGGAAGAATTCTAGTATTTTTTTTTATATTATCATGATTGTTCTTGTTATTTGCAGCAAGGTCTCACTGTGCTACCCACGGTGGCTTTGAACTTGTGACCCCCGCAGCTTCCCGGATGACTAGGCTTACAGGTGTGCACCATTGTGCATGGTTCCGCTTTTCCTGCAGGGCTAGAGGGCACGGGCTAGGCAAGCATTCTATCAATGTCTGTGGGCGGTGATTGGTGGTCAGGCCAACCCTCGCTTTTTGGCCTTCATTAGGGAAGCAACAGGTCATTCTGTTAGCAGGAGGCGTAGCAGAGCAAAATCATTTGCCTCACAAGCAAGAGTGACAGAGAAAACAGGAGGTTCGGGTTCCACAATTCTCTTCAGGTGCAATCCTGGTGCTCTGCTCTCCACCTCTGAAAGTCTTCACCGTCTCCCCACCAGCATCATGTGGGGGACCAAGCCTTTAGCACACAGGCCTTTGGGGAACAATGAAAATACACATAAAGTTTTATTGGAACACAAACAAGGTTGCTGGCTCTGGGACTCTCCTGTGGCAGTCTTCAAAGGAGGCGCCTTCCCCACTTCTTGCTGCCTCAGGCACCCTGCAGGTCCCAGGAAGGCAGCTGTAACTTGATTTTGCATCTTGGTCTGGAAACCCTAAACTGCTTCCTGGCCTTGCACAGAAAAGCTTTGCCAAAGCAAGTGGAAGAAGAGGAGGAGGAGGCTTTGAGAAATCTTCCAGGAAGAAGCGCCAAACCTGGCTAACTAGCGAATAGGAGGGGAAAGATATGAGTGGGAGAAATGTCAAATAGACTGAGGTGACAGTTGCTAAGGTTTGAAGGGCAGAGGTAGAAGGCAATGAAAAGAGGACAAAGATTATGACATTTGTTTTGTTCTGGTTTTGGATTTGGTTTTTTTGCAGTTCTAGGGATTTAGCCCAGGGAGCACTGACCTACACCTTCAGCCCTTTGTGTTATATTGAGACAGGGTCTCAAGTTGGCCAGGCTGGCCTTAAACTTGTAATCCTCCTGCCCCAGCTTCCCAAGTAGCTGGGATTACCGGTTATGTGCCACCATCTATCAGCATAGTTGTGACGGGTGAAATTTTGAGTACTTGGGAGTATCAGTATACCAGTTTGTAGCTAAAGAAGAGAAGCACCTACAGTTAAACAGGAAGTTATACTAATACAGTAAGTGTCAGACGGTAGACTGAGGAGACACAAATGTGGAAGTGGGTGGAAGGGTGTAGCTGAGCTGCATAATGTGAGCTTAGCAGGTGTAAAGCTCTGCATTCAATCCACAACATAAAAAACAAAAACCAAGAGTCCACATAAATGTGTCACAATTCAGACATTATTGCAACTAAGCCTTCATGGCACACCATGCTCTAGTCTGTCAAAGGAAAAGCCAGATGCACCAGCCACCATTTCTACTTCTCACCATAGGTATAAACAGCACCCTAGAAGCCTCACCATGGTGGGAAGAAAAGAATCCAGTAATTTTGCAATTAAGCACAGGGGAATCAATCCTGACATTCTGTTAGAAAGCCTGTCATGGGTTGCCTTGCTGCTGTGAGTAATCAGGGGGCAAGCTGTAAGAACAATGTTCCCTGGGGTGTCCCGATAATAGTCATACTATTTTCAATGCATACAGGTCCTCCTGGTTTACTAAATATATCCTTTCACCAACAAAGTGAGGACCAGCATTGTCCACCATGCTATGAGATCCACGCTGGGCCTTTTCTACTCAGAAAAATATAAGGTCGGCATCCCGATCGTGTCTCTAGGTGGAAATGGATGGCAGGGATTCGCACAGCGGCCAACAGATGCTGGGGATTCCCGCTGACTTGTTGCTAAGGGAACTTTTGTGAAGATGCTCAGAGTGCACTGAATCCAGAAGCCCCGCCCACCGCTTTAATGTCCCGTGGAGTGGCCGCTTGACCAGGCCAATGCACAGAAGACGGCAGTGGCGCATAGGACTGGTGGCCACAGGTGGATTTCCACACTGCAGGAGCTGTGGCTGCCGGCCACGGCCTCCAAATCAAAGGGCAGGATGACTGAGTAAAGATGCCATAATTTCAGGCCCAATTAAACATCTGGAGCCACAAGCCCTAATTACATCTTTTGTGAACACAGTCAGGGTCTGACAGATATTGGTGTGAGGGTCACACCCATTTTACTTAATTTTCATGTTATTGGCCAAAAAAAAAGCCCTCTACTACAATCAATTTGGGAACCCACCAAGCACTCATTAAATGTCAGGCAGCTTCGATACACCATGCCTACGAATCCTCAGAGCCCTGACCCAAAAATACTGGTACACAGCAATGGCTGGGTGGACAGGCAAATCTGATTTCAAATTCCAGCAGCATATTAACTGCATAGTCTCTACAAAGAAATCCCTGAGGGCTGGGGATATAGCTCAGTGGCATGAGCACCTGCCTGGCAAGTGCAATGGTCCTGAGTTCAATCCCCGGTACCACAAAAAAAAAAAAAAAAAATTCTTCAAGGTTGGCAACAGAGAAACTAAACAGAACAGCCAAGTTTCCTGTGCTCTGGGGGCTCCCTCTCCCATCAGCCTGACCTCACGCCGTCCCCACTCTCCTCTAATAGATCTGCTCCTCGTGTCTCCTCCCTAACCTTGCACAGTGGCCCTTCAGGGACCAAGCTTCTGATGTTTCCCTCGCTGCGCCTGCCTCCTTCCATACCACCTCTGGATTGATGTTGTGACGACTCACAACATGATGCGCAGAAGTGCTTCGCAGGCCGGGGTTGAAGCCTAAGAAGGCCCAGCAACTTGTGCCTTTGTGTTGCTGGAGGGGCCATCACTCAGTAAGAGCTCCAACTACCCTGCAGAGAGAAGGGGCCTGTGGAAAAGGGCCTGGAGGAGGACGCTGCACACAGAGACTGCGCCACACAGCAGAGCACCAAGACAGACAGGAGAAGGAAGTAGCCCCTTCAGAGGTCCTGCCCAGCGGAGCCCCCTGGACTCCAGCTGCAGCTCCATCTAATTACAGCTCACAATGAATAACAACCCAGACAGAGCAGCAGACCTGCTCAGCTGAGCCCCACCAAGCTATGGAACAGCATGACACAAGTTCCAGGCCGACTTGTTACTTAGCAATAGATAAAACATCATTCCTGAGTAATGACTGACTCCCAGAGCCACTCCCAGGAAACTCCTGCAGCACCATCCCTGGGCCCCAAGATGAGAGACAAGCATAGAAAGGTGGAGATGGAGTTCCAGGGTGATCTTCCACATCCCTGCCAGGCGCACCAGCAATGCAGAGCCGCATTAGGCTGACACCTATATTACTGTAGTGTGTGTTGCTATAATACAATACACAGACACAGTGATTTAGAAAAGAACCTTATTTCTTATCATTCTGGAAACTACCAAGTCCAATGCCGAGGTGCCTGAGCCTGGGGAGGGTCTTCCAGCTGCATCATGCCCCAGAAGGACAAGAGAGTAAGCATGCAAATGCATGTCAGGCCCTTTCATAATTAGCCTTAATCCAGGAGTGAGGGCGAAGCCCTCAGGACCTCAAAACACCTCCCGACAGTGGTGCTCTGGGAATTGAGTTCCATGTGTGCCTTTTGTGGAACCCTTCCAATTCCAGCAGTACCTGGGAGATCTGGACCTTCCAGCCAGGTCATGAACGCTAATAACAGTACCCAATTACAGGACAGCATTGTGTTTGTATTCCAATCTGTTACCCCTCCAAAATTATTTCCCAAGAACTCTGGGAGTCTGTGCGGATTTCTGTCTTACAGCATCTTCCAGGCCCCTAATTTCTTCTCTGCGGTTACCATAAGAACAAACACAAGAATACCTGGGCCCAGTTCAGCCTTCAGGCTGTGAGACCTGACCAGCCACAGCACTTTCTCTAGGACCACGTCTGCCTCTCTGAGTTCCCTGGGATGGAGGTGCAGACTCTTTCCTTTGTCCACCTTCTACAGGATCTGTTTCTGTACCCTAGTAGAAATCATCCCACATACGGTGATCCAGGTCTATGCGGGTGACCAGAGGCCTGGCTTGGAACTGGCAAACAGGCTCCTCAGTCTCCAGGTCCAGTTGCCTTCGTTGCCTCAGCTCCTCCATTACCCTGTCTTTCAAGTGATGTGAGAATTTCTGCTCCTCCCCTTCTTCATGGCTGAATGTTCCTCTAGCTGCTCTTACCTAAGTGCTTTCATATCCCACAGCCAGCTGTTGGTCTTGGCTGCTAGGCCTTGTTATGGTTTGGATCATGTCTCAGTTACTCTTCTCTCCTTGCTGGGACAAACACCCAATACCCAAAATTAAGGAAGGTTTATTTAACTCACAGTTAATGGAGGTTTCAATCCATATGCGGCTGGCTCCAAGGCAGAGTGGCACATGATAGAGAGCAGCAGTTCATGGCAGCAGAAAGCAGCAAAAAGCAAAGGGAGGGGCAGAAGCTGTGGCAGCTAACAAGCCTCTCTCCCTTCCTTATATTGTATTCAGGCTACCTGCCCCAGGGTAGGTGAAGCACTCACACCTACAATCCCAGCATCGGATTATGAATTAGTCACAAACTCTATGAGCCTGCCCCAATGACCGCGTGAGGCAGACGCAAACCACAGCAGATCACGGTGTCCCCCAAGGCCCACATGGCTAAAAGCTTAGTCACTCGCCTAGGGTGCTACGGCAAGGTGATGGAAGCATTAAAAAGCGGGGCCTGGCACGAGGCAGTCGGGCCGTTGGTCACACATCCTTGAGAGGGTTTCAGGACTTTGGCCCCTTCTTGAGTCTTTCTCTTTGCTTCCTGGGCCACTGTGAGATAAAGAGCTTGTCCCGCCATGCCCTCCCCATCATCCTGTCTGCCTCATCACAGGCACAAAAGCAATGGAGCCAAGTGACCGTGGACTGCAGCTTTTGAAACCATGAACAAAAACACACCCTTCTTTCAAGCTGTTTCTCTCAGATATTCAGCCACAGCAACTGAATGCTCACTAGCCCAAGCCTCACTCCTTTTCTAAGGGTAAAAGGTCTGTACCACATTCTGAATACCCAGGACCCCTATGGCCAGACTCCTTGGGCCTCACAGGACCCATCACATATCCCTGCTTGGGCTGTTTTCCAGCAGTCCACTTCCTGCAAATCAGGTATGTGCTGCACCATTTTGCTAATTTCCTGGAGTCTGGACCAAAGAGATTTCCCAACAGGCCTTCCATTAAGATGGCCTGGTCTTACATGTCAGCTGGCCCCTGAGGAAGACCTATCAGCCCTCTCAGAGTTGGCTCCCTGCTTCCCTCCATGGGGACATCTGCCATGGAGTTCCTCTTGGATTCCATCTCTATCCGAACAAGAAAGAAAGCCTGGGAGAAGGTCCACTTCGCACACACCTTTGTCAACATCTCATACCTCTCCACCAAGATGGGGCTTCCTGGTCATACTCCTCCACCAATAGAGTAGGGTGCAGGAAGAAAAAGACATTCCCACTTGGGCACCCACCACCCGTCCCTGCCCTAGAAGACTGATGTGGCCCATGTTTGACCTTGTTTTCCTAACAGCTTCCCAACCTCCTGAACCCCACATTCCCAAAAAGCTCAAGGCCAGATATCCCCCTGGTTCCTTCCCCTACCTTTGGCCCTTGCTCTACCCTCCTGGCTTCTGTGCCAACGCCTGCTTTGAAGGACCCCAGATGGCAATCTCAGAATGCTATAGGCCATGGCAGCCCTTCCCATCAGCCACTTCCGGGGAGCTCTGCCTTCTCTGGCTAACAGAGTCCACCCCGAAGATCCACCCCCATCCCAAGGGACTTGCAGTCACTTTCTCTGTACCCAGCCCTCAGCCTTAAGGATGAGCTTGCTCAGGTAGGAGATGCCCAGACATCATGAACCTGATCCACAATGCTATGTTGAAATCACATCTGACTGGATCCTATAGGGTCCCTTTCAGTGCTTAGACTGTGGGCTCAGGCCCACCTCTGCCTTCACCTGTGGGAAAGCCAGCAGCTCACCATAGAAGCAAGCTTCACGGTTAGCTGTGGAGATGGTCCACACTGTCCCTCTTCCCCTCCCACCCCTCATACCTGGCTTCAGCACACTGACCTCAGGGGCTACACTACATAGATTCCTCCACTGGCCTTTCAGCACAGCTAAGCCTAGGCAATCATGCTCCAGAGAGATATAGGGGTAATATTTAGCCACCTGAACCGCTAACTCAGTATGCAAGCATGACTCCTTCAGCATAGACTCAGTTTGCTTATCTATATAATGGGGACAGTACCACTATTGATGGGGGAGCTGTTGATAATGTTCACAGCATCATAGTGTGGTGCTTAACGAGTAGATACCTTTCTCAGTGGTACTGCTCCCACATGGGCACTTCCGTGGCAACTTAGCAGCTGGGAGTGTTCCAAAAGGTTGCCGGACACTGACACACCCAGGACTGTCCAAGCTGATAACTCTGCCTCATCCCCAGGCCTGGCCTACCTTCCTTCCCATAGCCTAAGGAAAAGCAGCAGAGCCACCCTATTGCTCAGAATACCTACTCCAGCCTCATTCCCACCCAAAACACCAGCACAGACTGTATCCAGCGAGAGACACTCCTCACTCAACAGACCTCCATCAGCCAACCCATGTCAGTATTTTCTGGGAAAATGTGGCCACCAGAACTCCCAAAATACGTGTCTCTCCCAGGGATTCTGAGCTAGAAGCTAGAAGGCTCCAGCTCTTTCTGGGGGAAGCAATTACACTTGCTTTCTTTTCCCTCTAAATCAAGGGAAAGGCTAGGAAAAGCCGGGGGACACACCTGAGCCTTTCCTGAAGGTACAGCAGCTCAAAACATAGAGGCAAGAAGAGTTCCAGAACGCACTGTTAGCAGCCTGGAAGAGCTCATTCTGGCTTTTCTCAGCAGCCTGCAAAGTGTGCTCAAATGCTACTGATCCATTTGGAGGGAATTTGTTTTCCTCTGGACCTGCAAGAAACACGATGTGCCTCTAGAAGACCAGGCACTATTTTTGATGATAAGCATACAGGATACCCCCTCCTGCGATCTCACCCCATAATTATTTCACCCTCACTTCTCACCTTCTCCCACCATGAGCATGCCATGGAGCATTTTCATTCAAAATTTCCCACTATGTTCCTTGTGAACTAGGACGGGTAAAATCCGAACTACTTTCAGTCAGCCTAGGATCTGGGCAAGGTTTGTACCAGAATGCTTAATTAAAGGAAGCAATTGTTAATTTAGTCCTTACCATAATCCTGGGTCAGGCAACCTTTTAGTAAAAGAGACTCCTGTAAAGTCACCTTCCCCAGTATAAACACACACACACACACACACACACACACACACACACAAAGGACTTTAGAAACTTCCTATCTCACTCAGCCTGTGACAGGGATGCCTCCCAATTGTCACCCAGACAATAAACAGCCAGCTGACTTGGCTCAGCAGGTTCTATGTAGCTTTGGGGCCACGCCAGAAGCCCAGAACTAGCTATGTTCAGAACTAGCTATGTTTAGGTTCTGGCGCCCACAGGAGGGTCTCAGGCCCTGGGCTGTTGCACCCCTTTTCCAGCCTGCTGATGGGGCTCCGGCTGGCGGCCAGCAAAGCTCAGCTGACCCGCAAGTGGGCGGCCCGGAGGCGGTCGAGCAGCCCGATCCTAGGCAGCACAGCCGTGCACGGGTCAGGAGGCTCCGGGCTGGAGCAGCGGGGCTGCAGCGGCCCGATCCTCCGGGCATCTTTGCACAATTATCGGATTCTGGCAGCCCTTGGCGGCCCCGGCCACTGCCTGCACGGCGCCTGTCGCTCCAGAACTCAACAGAGGCAACAAGTTCTCGCTTCCTCCGCGCCTCCACGATGTGCTCTGGAGGCCGGTGCGAGGGGAGCGCTCTCAGCGAGTCCGCGCCGCCCGCGCCTCGAGGGGCGGCCGCAGCCTTCGCCACCTCCAAGACTGAAAAGGTCAGATCGGCAGAGGTTGCCCCAGGAGCGCCCCTTGGACAGGGACCTGCAACAGGTAATCCGAGCAACGAGAACCTCAGGCCGGGGCTCGTCCTGCCCCGGGCCCCCTTGCCCCTCACCTCCAGCAACTGCACATAGCTCGCCGGGAACCAGCCGCGGAGCCCGTCCTCCTTCTCGCCTTCCCACCAGCCGCCGTCCGGGACCTGCAGCAGCGTGATCAGCTCTCCCGCGGCAAAGCGGAGCCCCTGGCCGTGCCGCTCCCCAGAGAAGGGGTACAAGGTCCGGCAGCGGGCGCCGGACATGGCCTTCGCGCCTGGGCTCACAGCGCAGCCTGCATCCCTACCGAGCCCCGCGGGCTGAGCAGCGGCTCCGCGGGGTCCCAGGCGCCCGGCGCTCCGGGCTCCCGCGCTCTGGGCGCGCGCCGTCTCGGGGGTGCGCGGGGTCCCCGGGCAGGCAGGGCACGCGCGGTGCGCGCAGAAGAGCGGAGACTCGCTGGCTCGGCAGAAAGAGCGGCGACGCCCCCGGGCCGGGCAGCTCGCGGATCCCAGCTCGGGCGGGGGGGCGGGGCTCAGGGGGAGGAGACCCAGGGGCCGCGGGCTCTGGAGACAACTTCCCGGGGCCGCGGGGCGCGCGCTGCCCCCGAGAGGGCAAACTGGGGCCGGGGTCACCCTGGCGCGCGGAAACGCGCCGCTGCCTCGGGAGGGGGCACCCCGGGCATCCCCTAGGCGGGCTCCGCGGCGAGGGAGCAAGGGAGGCGAGGAGGACGCGCGGACGTGGAACAGGACTGGCGGCCGGTGG
>PVKA01031827.1:0-25929 GCA_004027165.1 Ctenomys sociabilis | reverse complement strand
ACTGATCTGGGAAGCCTGGTGAGTCCTGTAAATTCGCTCTCGCTGGGCGAGCTTGGCGCAGGATCCAGGAGGCCGCTGGAGTCAACCAGTGTCTCTGGCTGGTCTCAGGGGCTGGGTTTGGTCGGGCGGGATGGAGCAGGATGGCGGAGTCAGCCGCGCTGTCTCTGGCGGGTCTCAGGGGCTGGGCGGGGGCGGGCGGGATGGAGCAAGATGGCGGAGTCGGCCGCGCTGTCTCTCGCGGGTCTCACGTGCTGGGCGGGGGCGGGCGGGATGGAGCAGGATGGCGGAGTCGGCCGCGCTGTCTCTGGCGGGTCTCAGGGGCTGGGCGGGGGCGGGCGGGATGGAGCAGGATGGCGGAGTCGGCCGCGCTGTCTCTGGCTGGTCTCAGGCGCTGCTACATTTTTGAATATTGAACCATCCTTGCATCCCTGGGATGAATTCTACCTGTTCATGGTGTATGATCTTCTTGATGAATTGATGTATTCTATTTCCCAGGATTTTGTTGTGTATTTTTGCATATATGTTCATGAGGGAGATTGGCCTGTACTTCTCATTTTTGGTTGTCTTTCCTTGGTTTTGGAATCAGCATTAAACTTGCCTCCAGAAATAATTTTGGGAGGACTTTTTCTTTTTCAACTTCATTGAACGGTTTGTGTAGTGTGGGGATTATATCTTCTATAAATTTCTTGTAGAATTCAGCTGTGAATCCATCAGGACCTGGACTTTTCTTTGTCGGTAGGATTTTTATTACATTTCATAGTTCATTGGCTGTTATCAGCTTATTGAGAGTTGTTATATCTTTTTGATTCAGTTTTGGTAATTTGTACCTTTTGAGGAATCTGTCCATTTCTTCTGTGTCTTCTATTCTGTGAGCATAAAGATTCTCGGAGTAACGATTGGTAATCTTCTGAATTTCCACTGAGTCTGTGGTGATTTCACCCTTTTCATTCCTTATCGCTTGTACTTGAATTTTCTTTTGCCTCTTTTTGATGAGGTTGTCAAGAGGCTTATCAACTTTATTTAGTTTTTCAATGAACCAACTTTTTGATTTGTGGATTCTTTGAACTGTGTTTTTCATCTCAATTGAGTTAATTTCTGCTCTAATCTTTATGATTTCTTCCCGTCTTTGAGCTCTGGGTTTTGTTTGCTCTTCTTTTTCTAGTTGTGGGAGGTGCAACATTAGAGTGCTGATTTGTTCCCTTTCTGTTTTCCTAATGTGTGAGTTCATAGCTATGATTTTCCCTGTAAGAACTCCTTTCATCACATCGCATAAATTCCGGTAAGTTGTAGTTGAATTTTCACTGTATTGTAGATATTTTTGAATTTGTTGTTGAATTTCTTCTGCAAGCCATTGATTGCTGAGTAGTGTGTTATTTAGTTTCCATGAAGTTAGTTGGTTTCTCTGGTTTCTTTTTTCATTTATTTCCAGTTTCATTGCATGGTGTTCAGATAGTATGCATTGGATAATTTCTATTTTCTTGCATATACTTAGGCATGACCTCTGGACTAATATGTGTTCTTTTTTGGAAAATGACTCATGTGCAGCTGAAAAAAATGTGTATTCAGCTGTGGTTGGGTTGAACACTCTGTATATGTCCACCAGGTCCATTTGTTCCAAGCTCTGGTTCAGTTCTGCTACTTCTTTGCTATTTTTTTGTCTGGTTGACCTATCTTTTTGAGATAAGGGTGTGTTAAGTTCTCCTGTTAAGATTGTGCTCTTAGACATTAAGTTTTTCATGTTCCTTAAGATTTGTTTTACATAGTTGTGTGTTCCTGTGTTTGGTGCATAGATATTTATGAGTGTTATTTCTTTCTCTTGAAATTTTCCCCTGAGAAGTATATAGTGGCCTTCTTCATGTCGTTTGATCATTCTTGGTTTGAAGTTGAGACTGTCTGAGAACAGAATTGTTACTCCTGCTTTTTTTTGAGGTGCTGGGGCATGTAGTATTTTTTTCCTTCCTTTGACTTTGAGCCTATGAATATCTTTTTGAGTTAAGTGTGTTTCTTGTGTACAGCATATTTTAAATTTTGTTTCCTAATCCATTGTGACAGTCTATTTCTATTAATTGGACAATTGAATTCATTTACATTGATTGTTATAATTGAAATGTGCTGACTTATGTTTGTCATGATATTTACCTGGTGTTGTTTACTCCTCTGTAACCTTTGTTTAACTGTATGTCTTATTTAGTGGGTTCGTTGCATTCTTATTCATGAAATTTCTGGTCATTGTTGTCTCTCTCTAGAACATCTTTCAGCAGCCTGTGAAGGAATGGCTTTGTCATCATGAAATTCTTTAGTTGTGGATGTATTTCACTTCTGCATCAAACTTGAGAGTTTTTCAGGGTATAGTATTCTGAGCTAGAATTTCTTTTTCTGTAGGACTTGAAGTACTCTGCTCCATGCTCTCCTTGCCTTCATTGTTTGTGTAGAGAAGTCGACTCCAATTCTGATGGGTTTTTCTTTGAATGTGAGCTCTTTCTTCTCTCTCGCATCATTCATTGTATTATTTTTGTGTTGGATTTCTGGGAGATTAACTATTATATGTCTCAGTGTGTTTCTACTTGGGTTGAAGTTATTTGGTGTTCTGTATGCTTCAGTGACCTGAATGTTGGATTGTTTCATCATATTTGGGTAGTTTTCTGCGATCATTTCTCCCAAAATTCATTTTATGTCATTTGTGTTGATGCTTTCATTCTCGTTGATACCAATTATTCTCACATTGTTCATACTGATATCATCTTGGAGGTGATGAATTATTTTTTCCTGCATTCTCGTTGTTTTTAAGAGATCCTTTCGTACATTTTCATCAGCTGCTCCGGCATCTTCAAGATCTGCAAGTCTGTCTTCGCTTTCACTCAAATGGTTTTGTAGACTCGTGACTGATATTTTTAGTTATTCTATATCTCTTTGGCTATGTTTCATGTGTTCTATTTCTTTTCTGTATTACTCATTCAAGGAATCCATCATATTTCTACTCCTGAATTTTTTTATCCATGTCTTTTTTAGAGGTAGTTATTAATTATTTTTCTACAGTGTTTCTTCCACGTTGGGTTTTCTCTGTATATTTCTGGATTTTTTTTCTGTGTTTCCGATGCTATAATTTCAATGAATTGTATTCAGATATTTCTTTTTTAATTTGGGGTATTACTTCTTGTTTTATTTCCTCTGTAACTTTCTGCTGTTCTTTTCCTGCTGTATCTGTTAATTCATTCATTGCAGGTGAGGTAGTGTCCTCTGCCCTTACTGGTGGACTGTGGATCTTGGATTCCATATTTCCCTTTTCTTTGGCATTTTGTATAGCACTGACCTTTGACCTTTGGTGTAGAGCTTTGGTGCAGCTATAACCTTAGCTTGTTATGCAATTCGGGTGCCTGTCTATTACATTTGAGATTATCCAGGTATGCCTGTCCTGGATCTAGCTGTTGTGTTCAGTTCCTTTTTTGTTGCAGCTCGTTTGGTTCCCCTCTGTTTGTTCCCTTTTCAAGCAAGCACGAACCAGACTGGGATGCAGAGCAAGCAATGAAAATTCCCCATCTTAGCTGGCTTTGGCCCGAGGATCCGGAAAATTGCCGGGGTCAGCCCTCTTGTGTCAGGGAGGTTACTCTCTAGGTGGGCGGACCTGGGCTTTGGTGGGTCTTCTGGGCTCACAAAAAGATAGTGGATGATCTTATTCACCGAGTAGGCTGTACTGTGTCAGCCAGCCTGTGCTGGGTCCGGGTCTACAGGCCGTAACCCAAGAAGGCTGGGAAAGGTCCCTCCGGTGCAGCGGGCCTCGAGCCCTCACTCACAGGTAAGGCTGCACTGGATTTCGGGTCGTGGTGTGGTACTGGAGTTCTCACTCCAGGCCGACTGGCACTATGTCTGGGGCTCTGGGGTGGGACCGGCAATGTTTCTCTGGTGCAATGGGCCTGGAGCTCCCACCGGGCCACGGGGGGTGGGGGCAAGGAATCCCTGGGAAATGTCTCTCTGGTATGACGGGATGTATTTATGATGTATTTTGTTGCCCAGGGAATCGGGGAAATTCCCATTCGCTCAGTGGGTTTTAGGGCAGGGGATCCGGGGAGGTGCTAGTGAGTGGGCCCTGAGTGTTCAGGCCGTTCACTGGCTTAGAGGGCTTAGGGGCAGGGATCAGGGTTGTCCGCTTGGGAAGAAGCCAATGACTCTCCCTCAGACTCATCACACACTCACTGATTTGGGAAGCTTCGTGAGTCGTGCAAATTCCCACTCACTGGGAGAGCTTGTGGCAGGATGCAGGTGGCTGATGGAGTCAGTCGCTGTCTCAGGCCGGTCTGTGGCTGGGTGGTGTGGGCAGGATTGAGTAGGGTGCTCTGAATAATTTTTTTTTTTACTCTAAGGAATTTTTGCTTAATTAATTTAAACCTTTTGATAAAGTGGGTATAAACCAATTTTGATATGAATTAGATCAGCTGGTTACATAAGAAAAGGCATAATTTTAAGCCTCCATATCCTATGTTGTAATACAAACAGAGGACCAAGAAGAAAATAAAGGGAACATCTGCTCACAGAATGACACACTGACATACAAATACAGAGTACACACAAATGACCAATTTTACAAAATTATGAGAGAACTCAACCATACATTTCTGGCTATATTAACCTATAATACTCTATTGCAAATGTTTTTAAAGAAATTTTAAATTAAAAATGGACTAGCCAGATTTTGTTATTTGTTGATAAGCAGATATCTGCTATGAGAAGCATTTGGCCAAGCCAAAACTCAGTCACTCTCATGAGTGAGACTCTCTATCATGCCCTGGGGAAATGTATGAATTAACAGAGTCACAAGCAAAGGAAGAACAGCAGAAAGGTACAGAGGAACTCAGAGCAGAATTAATGTTTGAAATAAAAAAGAAACCTTTCAATTTATAGCATCTTAAGTAAACAATCAATTATGGAAACAAATGGAAGAAACCCAGTCTGAAAAAAAAATGCTTCAGTAAAAGCATTAATAACTGCCACAAAGGAAGACATTGATAATAAAAATAGAGAAGATTAGAAATATGAAGGATTGCTTGAATGAACAATAGAGGAAAGAAATAGACTGTATGAAGCACAGTCAAAGAGATGTATAGGAACACAAAATCTCAAACAAAAATCTGCAAAACTGATTGAGTGAAAGTGAAGACATAGTTTCATATCTTGAAGATGCTGGTGAAAAGGTGAGAAAAATTTCTTAAAAACAACTAGGTTACAGGAAAAAATAATGCATTACCTGAAAGACGATGCAGAGATAAACAATGTGAGACCAATAGGCATTAATGGGAAAGATGGAGTAAATAAAAATGATATAAAAAGAATATTGGCAGAAGTAATACCAGCAAACTTCCCAAATATTATGAAACAAACTGATATTCAGGTAACGGAAGCATATAGAATATCAAATAACTTCAAACCAATTAAAAAAACAACAAGACATATAATAGTCAAGATCTGAGAAATACAACACATGAACAACATACTGAACAGTGCTAGAGAAGAGAGGCAGATAACAGTCAAAGGAAAACCCATCAGAATGATGCCTGACATCGCTTCACAAACCATGAAGGCAAAAGAGCATGGAGCAGAGTACTTCAAGTCCTTTATGAAAACGAATTTCAGCCCAGACTGCTATACCTACAACACTCTCTTTCAAGTTTGATGAAGTGAAATACTTCCATGAGAAAAAAACTAAAGAATTTCATGATGACAAAGCTATCCTTACACAGGCTACAGAAAGATTTTCTAGAGAGGGCCCACAATTACCAGAACTCGACGAATGATAACAGAAGGAACCCACTAAACAGGGCAAAAAGTTAAATGCAAGATAAAAAGGAGTAAAAAAACAGCAGGTAAATAACATGTCAAACATAAGTCAACACATTTCAATTATAAGCATCAATGTAAATGGACTCAATTCAGCAATTAAGAGAAATACACTAGCACAGTGGATTAAGAAACAAAACCCAACAATATACTGTATACAAGAAACATGCTTTACTCTGAAAGACATTCATAGACTTAAAGTTATAGGATGGAAAACAATGCTACATGCCATGCCCAGCACCTCAGAAAAACGAGGGTAGATCTTGATTTCAGATAGTCTCAACTTCAAACCAAGAATGATGAAACGACACAAAGAAGGCCACTATATACTGGTTAGGGAAAAAATCAAGATGAAGATTTAGCAATCATAAATGTCTGTGTACCAAATGCTGGAGCAGCCAACTATATAAAACAAATCTTAATGGACATGAAAAATCTAATATTGAAGACCACAATCTTAACAGAAGACATTAACACCCCTTATCTAAAAAGTTAGGTCAACCATACAGTAAATTAGAAAAGAAGTAGCAGAATTGACCAGAGCTTGAAACAAATGCACTTGGTGGACAAACACAGAGTGTTCCACCCAAACCCAGTTGAATACATGTTTTTTCAGCCATACATGGGCTATTGTCAAAAATAGACCACATACTATGTCATAGACCCTGCTCAAGTATATGCAAGGAAACATAAATTATCCCATGCATATTATCTGACCACAGTGCAGTGAAACTGGATATAAATGACAAAAGAAACCAGAAAAACCACCTCAATACCTGGAAATCAATGAAGACTCTACTCAGCAATCAATGGGCCACAGAGGAAATCAAAGAAGAAATTCAACAATATCGAAAATTCAATGGAAATTCAACCATGACTTTGAGAAATTTGTGGGATGCAATGAAAGCAGTTCTCTAAGGGAAATTCATAGCTGTGAACTCACAGATTAGGAATACAGAATGAGAACAAATAAACACCCTAATGATGCACCTCCAACATCTAGAAAAGGAAGATGAAACCAAACCTAGAGCCCAAAGAGGGGAAGAAAGCATAAAGATTAGAGCAGAAACAAACTCAATTGAGATGAAGGAAACAGTACAAAGAATTAAAGTATCAATAAGTTGGTTCTTTCAAACACTAAATAAAATTAACAAGCCACTAGCTAACTTTATCAAAAAGAAGAAAGAAAAAATTTAAATACAAGCAATAAGGAATGTAAAGTGTTAAATCACCACAGACCCAGTGGAAACTCAGAAGATTATCAATAGCTATTTTGAGAATCTTTACACTCACAGAAAACACAGACAAAATGCAAAGATTCCTAGAAATGTACAAATTACCAAAACGGAATCAAGAATATATAACAACTCTCAGTAACCTAATAACAGCCAATGAAATATGAATTGTGATAAAATGCCTGCTGACAAAGGAAAGCCCTGGTCCTATGGATTCATAGGTGAATTTTTCAAGAAATTTATACAAGACATAATCCTTATATTCCTCTAACTCTTCAATGAAATTGAAAAGGAAGCAATCCTCCCAACATCATTCATGGAGCCAAGTATTTTACTGATACCAAAACCAGGGAAAGACACAATTAAAAAAGAGAATGATAGGCCAATCTCCCTCATGAACATAGATACAAAAATCTTCAATAAAATCAAGACAAATAGAATACAGCAAATCATTAAGAAGATCATACACAAAGATTAGGTGTGATTCCTCCCAGGGATGCAAGGATGACTCAGTACTCCAAAGTCTACAGCAATCCGCTACACAGATAAAAAACACAGTGAGAGAGAAATTAGAGAAACAATACCTTTTACAATAGCACTATGGAAAATGAAATACCTTGGAATTCTCTTAATCAAAGAAGTCAAACACCTTTTTACTGAAAATTACAGTACTCTGAAAAAAGATATCATAGAAAATTTCATAGAATGCAAAGATATTACCTGCTCCTGAATAGGAGGCATCAACATTGTGAAGATGACCTTACTCCCAAAATTTTTGTACAAATTTAATGCAATCCCTATCAAATTGCCACCAAAATACCTCCCAGATCTAGAGAAATAGTTCATAAAATTTCTTCAGAACCAGAAAAGACCTAGAATAAAAAGACAAATCCTGGCCAATAAGGCAAATTTTTGGCCAAAGGCAATGCTGGCCATGAATTACAAGGCAGGATGCATTATAATTTCTGACTTGAAATTATTTTACAAAGCTACTATGATCAACTCAACATGGTATTGGCAACAAAATAGACCTGAGGATCAATGGAATGAATTAAAAGATGCAGAGGTCTCTAAGAACACAATCAGCCACCTGATGCTTACTGGAAAAAAGATAGCCACTTCAACAAATGGTGCGGGAAAAACCTGGCTTTCTATACTCCAAACTAAACCTTGACCCATGTCTATCATTATGCAGTAAGCTAAGGTCAAAATGGATTAAAGATCTAAACATTAAAACAGAAACACTAAATTTCCTGGAAGAGAAAGTAGGAGGAACTTTTGAAGACATAGGGGTAGGCAAGGAGTTCATGAACAAAATTGAATGGAAATCACTTGAAAGAATTAACAACTGAGACCAACTCTTATTGAAAAGTTTTTGCACGTCAAAAGGAATTACCAACAAAGTGAAAAGACAACCCACAAATTTCAAAAAAATCTTAAGTAATAAACACTCAGACACAGGTCTGCTGTCTAGAATTTATAAAGAAGTAAAATATATTAGGGCCTGCAAATTTAAATGCCCAATCAAGAAATGGGCATCTGAGATGAATACACACGTTTGAGAGGACAAAATTAAAAAAGTGAATAAATAATGAAAAAGTGATCCACAGCACTAGCCATCCGTGAAATGGAAATTAAAATAACAGTGAGATACCATTTAACATCAGAAAGAAGGGTTGTCGTAAAGAAATCAAAAAACAACAAATGTTAGAGATTCTGGTTTTTTTTTTATTTTTTTTTTATTTTTTAAATGTTAGAGATTCTGTGGGGAAAAGGGAACGCTTCTCTACTGCTGGGGGGAATGTAGAGTGGTGCAACCATCATGGAAATTATTGTGGAGACTCCTTAAGAGACTAGACTGTAAATCCCGTTCAATCCAGCTATCCTCCTACTGGGAATTTTCCCAAGGGAACTGAAAACGTCATATCATAGTGATATATGTGTACCTATGTTTATAGCAGCACAATTTCTGATAGCTAAACCTTTGAAACAACTAAGATGCCCACCACATGAAGAATGGTTGAAAAAGATTTGGTATGTTTGTACAGTGGAATATTACTCAGCTATACAGAATGATAAACTTGAAATATTTATATTTTAATGGATGCCCCTAGAAGATATACTCATAAGTAAAATAACCCAGATCCACATGTGCAAATATCTTGTAGTTTCCTAGTTTAAGAAAATAAAAGAAGAAATACAAGAAGAAAGATTTAACACAATAAAAAGGAGAACTTTAAGATTGGACATCGAGAACAGGGTAAGGACATCTAGGAAAATGGACAGCAACAAATTCATACATTTGTATGCACAAGATGGGCAAGGCAATGATCCTGAAAAATATCAGTAGGTGTTTGGAAGTAGCAATTAATACTGAACCTGACTATCTATATATGCTGAGATCTGTGAATCGAACAACTACACTGAATTTAGCCATGTGCAATGGAAGGGTTATGCTTGGAATGCCTATCTTTCTTGTCTGGTAAATACATACTTCTTGTCATGACTTGCCAATTATTAACATACTGTCTTAGAAGTAAGTTTTTTAATGGCTAATAAATAAAAAAATGAGGTTAGAAAAAATATTTACCGCACTCTCCTGCTACAATGGTGTATATGCTGAGATTTCTAAATTTCTTTGTAAAATTGTGTGTTTATTCCTATTAAAAATTTTTTTTCCTCATATTCTGCAACAACTTAAAGTTCAATACATCAATACCTGATGGAAAATACCTGTTCCACGTTATGGCTAAAGTGTTTTTTATTTAGACAGATAGCTAGTGTAAACGGAATTGCATATGTGGCATGTTAATTGTCAGCTTTTCTTCTGGAGAGTTAACAGAATAAGTCTTCAGATAAGAAATTGGAGAAATGGAAGGGCTTCAAGGTCAACCAACATTTTGGTCCTAGCCTTTCAAGGTCAGTCAAGACTCAGGGCATAGGAACTGTAACATCATGGAACTCAGTTGCTCCCCAAACTTTCTGATCAACTATATTACGGAGCCACAGAGGAATGTGACTGATGATGTATAGTGTGACTAAGGGGAGTCACATGGAGAAAAATCTTTCTCACAGGATTTTGCAGAGAGCAAATTTGTCAACCAATGGCCGTGACTCACCCACATGGTTGACACTGACTAAGGATCTACAAAGTGAGGTACAAGGTTACAGGATAACCTTGAGGTGACTTGACTGACCTTATCAGATACAAAGTTACATTTCTTGTTATATAGGTCTTGCTGTATCTTGATCTTAACCATCCAGAAGAATTGTATAAAAACGAGTTATATAATGTAAAGCCATATTAATATGCTGAGATTTAAAAGGCTCGAGTCAATAACTTCTGTGGATAACTCACTAATATTGTGGACTGCTGGACTGTGTTTGAGTGTTTTGCTGAATTCAAGCACCTATAGTATTTAAATGCCAATCTAACAGGATCAAACCCATCTCTGACAGGAGTAAACAAAAAAAGTAGATACAAAGTAGGACCATTTTGTATTTGTATATGCAGAACAGTTAGAATGGTTATACAGCTACTTTCACTTAATTCTATGAGAAGAAGGATTTGTAGTAATAGTGTTTGGACAGGATATCCTGTCTGCCTTTTGTACTATAGATAAGCATGAAGAAGATAACAATGTCAAATGTATTAATTATTAGAAATGTCAGCGTTGAAACTGTCTCATTGATATTTGTCTCTCAATAGAATGAAAAAAAAGGTTTGGAAGGAATTGTCATTTATCTTTAGGTAACATGCATATTTTGTATTTTTGTCTTAATAATAGTAAAATTATCTCAGTTATTTTTATATATTTCTCTATCCATTAAATCTTAGACGTCCATTTTGTGAGTTCCCTCTATAGGCCCCAGGTTGAATCTTGCCTCCTTGTTGTTAACTTGATCTCCAGATCTGGCTTCATTGTATAGACTGCCAGCATGCTTTGGTGCCCAGATAGGTCATTCAGCATTTCCTAGGAGAACACAAGCATACCCTCTTCCCTAGATTAGCATTGGATGGAGTCTCTTCCATTATCAAGTATGGTGACCTCTCTGAAAGAACTTTTTAAAACTTTTTGCTCTTATTTGATGGAATTGCCTTTTTGCTGTTGTACTTTCATCTTTCGTATAACTTAAAAAGTTAAGAATGTATACTGCCAAGTGATATGTGAATTTTTTAGAGAATTATCCCTTTTGTTTTGTAGTTGAATATTAATTGAACAATGTGAACATTTAACAGTTTTTTCAGCTTGAGTGTTATGAAATAATCCTGTGATAAGAGAAATATGGAAAGTCTGATAAACTTTTGGAAGGCAGCACTTGTATATGCTGGGCCCCTGTTAGTCTTAAGTGTCCATGAGCGGTCAAGGTCACTATAGGCATTTAAACAGTGAGCAATGGCATGTTTATCTGCTTCCTCAGTGAGGACAGTAGCAAATATGGATCCTGACGAAGTGTCCATGGAAACATGGACCCAATGCAAAGAACCAAATTCCAGAATGTGTGCAGCATACCATTGTTTAATGATATTTTGGATCTGTGCTCTAGTCACATGAAACTAGTGGCAGAAAACACAGAAGCTTGTTGAATAGCACCTGAGGGAGTAATAGTTTTGTGTGGAGTATGTGGAATTACCACTGTAAAGGGACCCTGAGACTGCCAAAAAATGCCAGTGGGTATATATTGAGTTGAGAAAATAACTAAAAAATTGGCAATTATGGATCAACTGTAGAGAGCTAAATATTAGAAAGAGCCTGATTAACTTTGTTCAAGGCACTCTTAGCCTCTGGTATAAGTGTTCTTTTTAGAAGTAGGGGCTCAGTCTCCCTTTAGAATGTCCAAGAGAGGACTTAACTCATAGTTAGCTTAAGAGTTGGATGGGGCCAATTAATGTTACCAAGTATAGTCTGAAAATCATTTAGAGTTGCAACTTGTCTAACCTGGATCTGAATAGTTTCGGGCACAATTTTCCTCTGTTGAATAATGTGCCTTAAATATGAAAAAGGTGCCATAGTTTGTACCTTTTCAGCAGTTATTACTAAACCTGCTTTGCTGAGGGTATGATCTAATAGAATAAACATTCGATGTAACATGGATAAGGATTCATGTTCCAAGAGAATGTCATTTACACACAAGTCCATCTTGCCGATGGACAGGACTGTCACACTGACTGAACGACTGCAGCCACAAACTCGTGGCATAGGGTAGGGCTATATGACATACCTTGTGGTAGCACCATTGAAAATGGCACATAGGGGCCTGATTACTAATAGAGGGCAAACTAAAAGCAAAATGATCTTTATCTTCAGGATAGAGGAATAAGAAAAAAAGTCTTTTAAATAAATTGCCATAAGGGAAAAATGTAAAGGCATAGCTACAGGAATGGACAATCATTATTGCTGTGCTCCCATAGGTTCCATGGTGCCATTGATTGCCTGCAAGTACTACAGCAATCCCCACTTTACTCACATATTTTTTAAATTACAAAAATTGGAATATTCTAAGGCTGTTTGTTCTAGAACCAGTTGGATCTGGGTTTTGTTTGTTTGTTTTCAGTACTGGGTATTGAACTCAGGACCATGTGCTTGCCAGGCAAGTGCTCATTCTATTGAGCTATCTCTCAAGCCTTCCAAGGGTTATTGGTATGTTCTAAGTACCCTGCCATCAGTTGTTCATTTACCAGTGTATGAGTTGCTATAATCTTGTCCTATTATAGCAACTGATTCAGGGCCATTGATCAACGTAAACATGGTCATTAGAAATCCCACTTATCTTGGACGTCATCTGTGTGGTTGGAGAAAAGATTAAGGCCCTTCCTGAAAATGGCCCCTCCCTAAAGAGGTTCCTTTATCCCTTGATTATTTTTACCAAGCACTTGATTGGGACAGAAATCTTGTAACATCTGATGAGCCACCAGGGAGTTCGGAGTGTCCAGAAATGTTCCCATACTCTGTAATATTTACAACCCTTTTCTACCTCTTCCTTTCACCTTTTCCCCACCTTAGTTTCCCTTTTCTTTTAAAAAAAACTAATTCTCTTTCACAATATCCATCTGTGTTTTTGTTTTTATTTACTTCTTCATTACCTCACACAAGGGATACAAATAAGGATAAAAAAATAGAGATAGAAAAGGATGAAGAGAGGTGATTGGACTGGAGAAAAATGGAAGTCAAAACAACATGTACAAGTACAAATTATTTATGATGCACGTGATCATTGTGATATCTAAAATGTATGAATGAACTTAGTTAAAATAATCATACAACATGTTGTTGCGCGCAACCTCGCCGGCAAGGAAGACGCGACAACCAGCTCTTCTTTCCGCGGTTTATTCAGGACCCCTATACAATCTCCTTCCCCTGCTAGCTAGCCTCTCTCCTTCCTCCTTCCTCTTCCTGCTTCCTTAGGGGAAGCCCGCTCATGGCTTTGAACCATTGGGCGTCCAAGCCCGGAGTGCCACGTGGGCACAGCTGATAGGTCCAGGTACACGGAAGCAACGCCCTAGTCCTTAGCCTTAGCCAAATGAGAAGTTGTATGCTACGGAGAGCACCCACCCCCAGGTGGGGGTGGAAGGCGGAAGCCAGCGCAGTCTTTAAGGTGCGGCTGTGCGCAGCTCTCCACAGTAAGTTGTTTGTTATGGAGAGCACTCACCCCCAGGCGGGGGGTGGAAGGCAGAAGCCAGCGCCGTCTTTCAGGCGCGGCTATTCGCAGCTCCCTACAACATGTAACAATGAAATTGAAAATAACAATAGAAAATAAAAAGTTCTCTGACTTTCGTGGATCTGCAGGAATAAGATTTTGAAATGATTATTGGCAAAAATGAACTCTATGTCAGCAGAACTTAAGGAAAAGCTTTCAAATACGTTATCACCTCCAGCATACTCAGATGGAGGTTAAACATGGTGCTAAATGTTATTATGGTTCTTGTGTATGTGGCTGGCAAGTTGAATTTAAAAAGTCACAAAGAAGACTGCCTGTGGTTACAGTATTATACATCATGAAAATATGGTTGAAACATTGTATCTATCCACATTAGTTTTCCTGATTTGTTTTCTGCTTGGGGTTGATGTTCTTAGCCATATTATAAATGATTTTCAAATTATTGCTTGCTCTGTGCCTCACTTGAAGCAGCAAGCAAAAACACTGAAATGATACCCAGATTTTAGAGCCCGCTTTATTTTTTATCAAAGGGCACTGATCAAGATCATTCTCAAATATCAGACCTCCAAGAACCACAAAGGAAGGTTTTTAATAGGATCTGCAAAGTGGTGGTATAGACGTCCAGTACTTGGCTGTCCTTGATTGCTTTTTACAATGTACATCACACTGACCAGACATTTCTAAGAAACAAAAGCAATCAGAACTGTAACAACTATTAGCTAGACAGCTATGAAATTAAGCATACTGGCTGGGAGGCCATTTTCTGTTATATTTACACCCTCTTTTAGTTTCACCAGCAAATATTTTCTGGACACATTATATGTGATCTTTAGAGATGAGCAGAATAAACTAATTAATAAGGTTTTAAATTTATTTATTTATTTACTTATTTATGTATGTCTGTATGTATTTGGTACAGGTTCTCACTGCGCATCTCAGATTCATAGTGATCTTCCTGTTTTCAGCCTCCCCAGGCCTGAGATTACAGGTGTGCACTACCACGCCTGGACACAGTCACTAGCTCAGCATATCTTGGGATAGAGCCTCAAGGCACGCAGGACTGGGGATCAAACCCAGGTCTTCACTTGCCAAAGCAGGTGCTTAGCCCACTGAACTATCTTACAAGCTATAATAAGGCTTTCTTAGAAAGAATGAAATTAGAGCAGCCGACCTAGGATGCATTCTAGCTCAGGCCCACAAGATTGGAAAGCATTCCTTTATTATAGGGTCTTGCCCAAATTGACTCTAATGAGGGAGTAAATGAATTAATCTACTCTAGGAAAGTATTATATGTGCTTTAGAAAACTCATCAAATAATCATTTCTAAGAGCCTTACAGATTATTTTATATTGTCTTAGCGCAATCATCCACCAAGTTAAGGAAAAAGCACAGCACAATATCAAATATATGTGTGAGCTGAAATGAAAGCAAAGACTAGGGTAAGTAGCCTGAAAAGGCACAAAAGTCAAGGCAACATAATGTGCAGAGATGCACAGTAATCCTGTGAATGATGAATCAGATTTCATCTTTGCATGGACTAGTCAACATCCAGAGTAATCAAAGCATGTCTTTGGGTTTGCTCTCTCTTCAGAATAACCATAGTAGCAGAGGTTCAATCCAAAAAAACTCCCCAAAAATGTAAGATTATGTATAAAAAGCAAGATTGCTGAAACTTATAGAATTAGTTAATATGCATCTGTGTTGTTACATGTCTGTGCAGGGGTGTATACAGGTATAGTTGGTCTTTTAGCTAAATAAGTTATAAGCTGTTCATGTTGGGTTGTGTTTTAGTTGTTTAATTTTTTCAGAACTTTGCGGCTTGTAAACTTTGTTTCATTGTAGTTATCTTTGCTACAAATGTAGACTCTTTGTTGCTGTTAATAGTCAAAAAGTTTCTGTACTTTAAAGCAAATTTCAAACAGAGGAAAAGGAAAATGCACAATCTGGGAAAAAAAATCAGAGTCAACTTTTCTTTTGACAAAGTTTTCCTATTTAGAAAATATAAAGAATTGCCAAAACTCAGGCCCTTAAAATAAAGGACCCAATCCAAAAATGGGTATCTGAGATGAATATACACTTATCAGAGGAAGAAATACAAATGTCAAGTAAATATATGAAAATGTGTTCAATATCATTGGTTCTTTAAGAAATGAAAATTCAAAAAACTTACATTTCTTCTCATCTCAGAAAGAATATCTAACATGAAGATATTAGTAAATAAAAAAATTCTGGAGGGCCTGTGGAGAAAAAGGAACAATCCTCCACTGTTCATGGGAGTACAGACTGGTAAAAACACTATGCAAATCAATGTGAATATTCTTTAAAATGTTAGGATTGCAGATCCCATTAAAGCTAGCTATTTTCCTCCTGGGTGTTTTCCGCTGAGCTGTCAGACCTAAACTGATTTTTAAAAATAATTTTATTGGGAAACAAATAGCAATGACACAGTTTCAAAACCGAATAGGAGGTCAGTTTCAATAATTAATGCATTGCACACTTAATGATTGTCATCTTAATGATTACTCATAGTACAAGATGCAGACATGATATCCTGTCCACTAACACTATTAGAACATATCTTTTTATTCATTGAATTAAGAGAATGTTTATCTATCCTAACTATTTTAAATATGCAGATACAAAAGTATCATTCATTTGTTTCCCCTTTTTGATTACTTTTGTCAGAGAAGGGTATTCCATTGTTATTTAAGTATTATAGTTGCATGAATTCATCAAAATATTCCAATATAGTCCAGTAGTCCATAATAGTGGGTTTTCTGTAAGACTGGCAATGTCAGAATTTGTTGACTTCAGCCTTTTACATCTCAGTCTATTAATATGGCTTTACTTTTTATACCTTGTATTTATAGTTTTCTGCTAGATGGTTAAGACCAAGATGAAGCAAGGCCTATATAACAAGACATGTATCTTTTGTATCTGACAAGATCAGTCAAATCCCCTCAGAATTTATCCTGAAACCCTGTACCGCAGTTTGCAGATCCTTTGTTAGTGTCAGCCATATAGATGAGTCACGGCCATTGCTTGACCAATTTGCTCTCTGAAAGCCTGAGAGAATGTTTTCTCTCTATTTGACTCTCCTTAGGCACACTATACATCATCAATCACTTTCCTCTGTAGCCCCATAATCTCTTTGTTCAGAAAATTTGGGACACAACTGAGTCACAAGATGTTACAGTACAGATTCACATTGTGTCAACATGAGAAATTTAAGTAACTCAAGTGTTTTACAACTTGGGGTATAAAGGATATGCACTTGCATGGCTATTTATGGAACAAAATGTTACAATGTTTAATTCATTTTGTTAACTTGAGAATTTAAAAAGCTTAATGGAGCAATTCAGCGGGAGTCAGAGTCCTCAATTTGTAAATGCCCTCCGCCTGTGCAAGAGGGTGGCACAAGAGAGGGTATGAGTGCATACCTGCACCTGGGAAGATAACCTGCATTCAGCATCTGGGAGGGAAAGTAATTTTCTCCACTGTTATGGTTTGTGCCTTGTTGCCTCCCAAAGCTTCATGCAGTCATGGAGCAGTTCTGAAGTTTGTGACTGATAGTTGTGGTTGTAGGAGCTGCTCATGCCCTGGGGTAGGTAGTCTGCATTATATATAATATGAGGACTTGCTAGTGGCTTGCTATCTGCCTCAGCTGCTGCCCCTTGCACTTCGTTTCTTGCTACCTTCATGAATGGCTGCTCTATGCCATGCACTTCTCTGTCTTGGAGCCAGCAGAGTATAGACTGAAATTTCCACTAACTGTGAGATAAAGAAACCTTTCCATCCTTCATTTTGAGTGTCAGATATTTTGTCCCATCAGTGAGGAAAATCTAAGTGAAACTTGCACTTTTTGCACTAGGTGCTTTTACTGTCTTAAACTGCATCGAACTGTTGCCACCATCACCTGGCCAACTTGGCCTTGGATCCAGCTGAGTATAGATTGAAACTTCAACAAACCATAAGCAAATAAAACCTTTCACGTTTTACTTTGAATTTTGGGTATTGTTTTTTCATTGTTGTTTGTTTTGTTTTTGTTTTTTGGTCAGAAATCAGTGAATAGTAACCAATGTATAGTTTTTGTTGTTTGGCTCTCTTCTTTCTTTTTTAAATTCTATTTCCTTTAATTAATTAAGCTGAATTTAGCAACAGAACAAAAATACTGTAATCATAGAAATTGCCTCAAGTAGTTTCCTTACAAATTGTGTATTTTTGTGTGGTTGATTGCTGTTTGAATTTCGTGTTTTGTGGCCTGTGGTGATGCAATGGCAAACAAAGCGCTGTAACCTCACACAGGATTTGGACGCTGATTCATACAACATCAGTGGGTACTGATATCTAGTAAATGTCAGGTTTCAAAGGGTCAAGGGAAATGTTTGAAAGGGATTTTCAGGTGAGAAATGTTTTGTTATTCTTCATTGGTTCTCACAATATGCATTAGAATAGGCAGTTTTGTATCACAGTGACTAAATATTTGTGAGAAAGAGAAGGAATAGGAACTGTAACAGGAGTTGAAGTAAACTGGAGGTTACCAAGGCAAGTACTGGAAAATAGAGTGTATCCTCTGAGGTAGGGTGGATCTTCTGCTGTATTTCTCCCTTGTTTTAGTTTCTCCAGCACATCTTTGCTGGATATGTTACCTGTGATCTTCTGAGCCAAGGTTGAACTAGAATCTGTAAAATTGCTATAAATGGTCCTAGAATGGTCCCTATCTAAGGGCTCCAAAATTGGAAAGCTTCTAGAAGGAGTTTGTTGCTCATGTTTTATTTTTATTATTATTATTATTAATTATTATTATTATTATTATTATTATTTTTGTCTTTTTGAGACAGGGTCTCACTATGCAGATCAGGCTGGCCTTACGCTCACTTTGTAGCTCAGGCTGGTCTCGAACTCACAACAATCCTCCTGCCTCAGCCTCCCAAGTGCTGGGATTACAGGCCTGTGCCACCATGCCCGGCTTTTATTTTTATTATTATATGATCTCTACCTTAGTTATGTTTAGGAAGAGACATGTTTCCTTCTTAGTAGATATGTTTCACTATTGCGCCGACTAGGGAATGTGGGAATAAATCTGATCTAGGAGAGTTCCTAATGTGCCTTTGGCACTCATCAAATCTTGGACCACTGTTTGACTAATTGGAGAATAAAGAGGAACAAATTGGTGCTTGTCCCTAAGCTATCTGGTAACCAGTTCATTTCATATATTGAAGCAGGACATTTGTGTATTCCTAGTAGGCATGTTGAGAGTCATTAATCACAAACACAGCAATATTGGATGCTTGGAAACTGTGAGGTCAGCAATGTGGGCTTCTCCGAGAGGCTAACTGAAGTTGTTTAACCTTTGAAAAATTAAGTTTAGGTCCTTTGACTTTATAAATTGTTTTTTCTTTTCTTTTCTGAGGTGCCTGAGATCAAACTCAGGACCTTGTGCTTGCCAGGGAGTCTCTTAAGCCAGGGAGTTGTGTCCCTCACCTCTATTAATTTCCAACTGAGTTCAAAACTACGGTCTTTTATTTCAAAATCAAAGAGACTTTTGCTCTCAGGAGCCAACCAAAAACACAAGATGTCCTTTAGGTCCAAGCACATATTCCAGCAGGCTGTTGGTGGCAGAAGACTGAGGCAATGCATATGGCTATTGATTTCAGGATGGAAAGCAACCATGATGGCACTTACTGAAAATCTCACAATGCCTTGGCTGAGAGCTGGCAAACACAGTCTATGTGTGCTTTGCAGTTATAAAGTCTATGGCTGTGTTTGAATTTCTAGCTGAGTCTCTTGTGGCTCAGGGTACTGAGACAGTGTCAGAGTGACCAAATCTACTACCAGAGCCTCTCTGAAAATGGCAATTGAGTACAATTGTGCTGACCTTATCCATCTTTGAAGGCAGATGTGAAATGGATTGGCTTATGGGAACAACTCACAAACAGAAGTACCTTTCAAATCTAGACATGCTATGAGAGAGTTCCCAAATCCTTTCAGCAGTCTAAGAAGGCTGCATGTGCTACAAACTGCAGAGTGAAAGATTATGGCTGTGTCGGTGGTTTTTCCCAGGTTGGTAATTCCCACTAGGCTTCTTCAGCAGGAAGAAAGAAGTATCCCTAGGTAATTGAGAGTTTATCCAGATCCCAAACTCTTTTATGTTGTTCACATGTACTAGATACCTGTTTGTGCTGTGTGTGACTTGCACAATGGAAACACGATTAATTACCATGAGAAGAGGCGAATCCTTAACCTGGACCTCTGTGAAGCAAAGTCGCAGAATTTCAGGATTCTGATTATCTGTCTCAGGATGATGCATGTATCATTCTTCATGTTGGAAAACACTTGCAAGTAAACAGAAGTAAGGAAATGGAAAGGAGGTTGACTGGCTTGGAGATACAAATTCACATTTGGTGTCATGCCTTGGAAAAATCCCCTCACAGAAGTGATGAGAGACAAGAGTACCATTTGGCCCCTTAATGGTAACGTTTTAATGACAGAGGGGCTCTTGAAAGTCACAGGTTGCCCCCAGTATGGACATGGATTATGGGATCTCAGTGATCCAGTTGGAAAAGGGAGCATGATCTGGCCCATTATAAGCCAATCAGGCTAGTGGGGGGACTGTCATCTGATCCAGTTTTAAGCTTTTATTTATTTACTTGTTTATTTTAAAGAGAATAAAAACAGTATAAATAAAATAGAATTTTAAAACAAGGCGATAGGAAGTTATAGTTTATTATATTTCATATTTTCTTGCAAAGTAATTGCTCAGATTTCTAGATGTAGGCATGTAAGATTGATCAAACAATTTGAACATTAAGTGTTCCTTTCAATGAACTAATAGAAATTAGTAGTGCAATTATCAAAGCTATCTTGCATACATGTTTAAGCTTTTGAAAGTGTCTTTTAATCTGAAGAAACATACAGTTTTTAGTATGTATAGCCATTATAATTCACACATTAATACGGGCTTTATCAGGTTTCTGTGTAACAGTTGTACCTTTTGAAATATTTTTGAGATCAGCTCATCCACTTTTGGCACCTTGATAAGTGGTTGGCTGGAATCCATAGGTTTTTTTTTTTTGCTGTTTGGAGATCTGGTATGTTAACAGTTGTGCAAGCTAGTAGGGTGGAATACTTGGGTCTTGTTCAGGCTCAGCAATTTGATTTTATTTTAACTCTATAAACACCAGAAAATTCCTTCATATGTGTCTTGGGTGTACAGTCAAGAACCATGGGTTTTGATTTGTTCCAATTGCCAGTATGCTATATGGGTATCTTGTACCCCTGAATGATGGTGCAACAGACAAAGGGTGGGTGTTCTTCAGAGAGAAAGAAAGAGAGAACACATAGATTCCCAGATGGGATTTTGCCTCTCAACAACTTTAGGACCACCAACACTATGGAGATTGGTAGGTTCTCTATCCATTTTGTCTTTTAGCTCTGTCCAAAGATCTGCAGGATGGAGCTCAATCAAGCTCTGTAGTTTGTAGAGAAATTCCACTTTCTCACCATGAAAAACAGATGGAACCGTTCCTTCATTTAACTCTTTTCATAACAACACTTACATAGTCATTCAACAGGTATTCAGAAGTTAAGACAGGGCTGTGCTTGTAACTCAGAGGCACAGCACCTGCCTGGAAAGTGCAAGGTCATGAGCTTGATTTCCAGTACAATAATAACAATAATGTTAATGATAATGATAATGATGATGATAATAATAAAATCAAGTAAAATAAAAAAGCTAAAATATTCTTTTCCCCCAACCATGGAAGTTTTAACTAATGTGAGTTGGATAAGCTCTCTTTCAACTTGAACTGAGAAGACACATACTGAAACTGGTATCCCCAGTGATTTAAATGAAATATGGCATGCAGACAGGAATGTAGTCAGACTGCATCCTTCTCCATTTTGGATCTAATGTGACTTGCTCAAATGAGGGGCTAAAAATCCTCATGTAAATATCTTAAGAGCCTCAAGAAACCTCAGGCATATGCTTTCTCTTTAGGATCTGGAAAAGTCCTTGCTCCATCCCGGCAGGCCAGACCTGATGATCAAAGAGGGCAGCATTGTTGGTCTTTTTGGCTGATACAACTGACACAATGGCAAACAAAATAGTGAAAATTTATCTGGAGGCAGATTTATTTAATGCTGATGGACACTGATTTAAAAAAAAAGTCATGTCTGAAAAGGACAAGAACCTGATTTTTTAATCAGGTTTGCTTTGAGGAAGCAGAGTATATTATTGTTTGGTACTTATATTATGTATCAGAGTGACTACCTACCCCTCACAGTGACCAGATTTTTGTAAGAAACAAAATAACAGGAACAGTAACAGAAATTGAAGTAAATTGGAGATTACCTGGGTAATCACTAGAAAATGAAATGTGCTCTTTTGGAGGGGGAGGTGGAATTTTTTGCTGTAGTAATCAAGTTGAGTTGCAAGCCTAAGATATTTTGAAGTCTTCTCAGTGATTTATTCTTCACTTGTTAATACAAAACCATATTTTATGTTTAATGAAATATGAAAATTATTTTAAATATTGTAGATACTAAATTGCTTCCTCAGAGGAGTTGGGAATAATAGAAAGAGGAGTTGGTAAGAAAAGCAATAAAGAGAGGCATGGATCCTATGAGTGTTAGAAACAATTTGTAAGGTGTAAGGAGGAGTGTGATACTCTCCCAGACACTCCATCAGTATCATGATGTCTGTAAGGTGCACTGAGCACCCAGAATACAGATTTCTAAGCATCACATGGCATAAATCTTGTTTGTTCTTTTTCAGAACCTGGGATTGAACTCAGACCCTTGTGCTTGCCAGGGAAGCGCTTATTGTGCTGAGACATCTCCATGGCCTCTTACATGGCAGAAATCTTCAGCTTCCTGACTTCTACATGGTGTGCATAGGCTGCTACAGAGCACATAAACAAGGCTGTCCATCATGAAGTTGAGGATGGGCAGATGCTATAGTGCCTAGAAAAGGTGCTAGAAATTTACAATCATTTACCATCCCAGATTTTGCTTGGAAGTCACAAGCCTTCGATGTGCTCAAAGTTCCTCAGCGCTCAGTGTAGGCAGCATCTGAGAGAGTAGCTCCTATCTACTGGCTCACACATTGCTCTTTCTTTCAGCTCCACAATCTTGCCTCTATCCTGCTCTCACTATAGAATGTTAGCACCATGACTTTCCTGATTGTATGCTTTAATGTCTCTGATAAAACAAAGAAGTAAAGAAGTAGAGCTAGCAGGAGGCTTGACACAAAAGTGAAATGTAAAGGAAATTCATGTCAGCTGGGTGAAGCAGAGACCAAGAAGAGGAAAAGAAATTATATGTAATATTTTAAAAATAAATGGCAATTTGTTACAATTTTTTAAAAGGCTCCATTTATGACAAATTCCTAACAAATTGGTTGTGACTGGACTGGGGATGAAAAAAATGAACGTATAATTTGATGACTTAAAGGAAACAAGAATATATAGTTTCAGAGCTCTAGCAATAAAAACAATTATTTTGGCAGAACCGGGGATTGAACTCAGGTTGTTGCCTTTGCCAGGCAAGCACTTACTCAGTACTGAGCTATCTCCCTGGCCCAACAATTTTTGAACAGAATTAAATTATTGTTGATAAAATCAGACAACTCAAATTATATCATATGGAAAATAAAACATCTCTTTTGTTGCAACCCATGCAAACCTTCTGAGAAACTCATAACATACTTAGATGGGCCAGAGGATATGGCTCAGTAGAACAAGCACTTCCCTGGAAAGTCCAAGGGTTTGAGTTCAATCCCTGGTTCTGCAAAAAAAAAAAAAAAAAAAAAAAAAAAAATAAATACCTAGAGCTGAGGAGGTATGAACTGAAGCCTCAAAGTCCAGAATAAATACATTCCAGGATTATGAAAATATTTTGAAGAATCCACAAGCCAGTGCACATCACCACACATGCTGTAATTATCTGTTTTTGCACTAATAGATACACTGAGGGCTTGGTGCATCTCAAAACAAAGGAAATTATTTAGATATTAATTTTGGAGATTCTAAAGTATATAACCAATGGGCAGTCAGAGAGTCAGTGGATTAAAATACCTGCTTTGTAGAGGTAGGGAATAAGGTTCAATCTCAATATGTCTTGCCCGCCCTGCAATGACGATTAAGACCGGATATAGCGGTAGACGCATGCAACCCCAGTACTTGGGATGCTGAAAAATGGAGGATATCTACAAGTCCTATCTGTGTAGTGAGAGCCTGTAGATTCTGTGTTAAATACAAAAAAAGAAAACCAGGACTTTCTCAGCCCTGCTTAAGGGCTCACAGAAAATGAGTCACAATGCTGAACCACATCCAGAAGATCTCACTGGAGGAGACAGGAAACAAGGTACTGCTGCAGTGGAATGTGGTTTTAACCAGTTCAGTGCTTGAATATCAATACCCTGTGTAAGATCAGCATTGATCATTTTTAAGTGTGAGTACTGCACAAGATAACACAGGACCTTGGATACATTTCTGCATGATTGTATCTTCCAAACATTACTGCATTGGATACAAATGTTGAAACACATGAAACTTCGAGGTGAAATCTCTGGCTCTGTCTGTCTGTCTCTCTCATTTTTATTTTACGGTGTCTACCTTCCTAGTGTAGGCAGGTCTTGAAATAACTATCTCAGCCAGCCAGACTCACATATTTTAGTAGCCCTCTTACCTCAGGTCCTGAGTGCTGGGATTACAACTATGCGTACCCATAACTGACATGAAGTGAAATCACCAATCAAGCACTAAACAAATATGAAGTACAAAACATTCCAACAAGAGAGGCGGAATAAATGTAATACTTTTTATTGACAGTTCAGTTCTATCAGGAAAGTGAAAGGAGTGCATGTTGCTAAATGTCACAGTACTAGTTACACTTGAGAATGCTTATTGGGACAGGACAACCCATCTTAGAACTGATGACATTCCTTTTCAACAGACAGGCTGAACTGACAGAAGCGTTCTCCACGAGGAATTTCATAGCACAGAATTTGTGTCATGTACATAGAAAAATGTTACAAAGTTTTGGTAGAGTAATGTAAAAATCAGTGGTTTAACAGGAAACATAGGAGTATTCAATGTAATAATTTCAAAATGTTAATGGAAATATTAACAATACAATTTAATATTTTAAAAGAGAAAGTAGGGAGGGGTACATTTCAGTGGTCATGTAAGCATGCATGAAAGAAGAATGTGCTTAATCCTGTTTCCCAAAATATAGCATTAAATATATAAATTAACAGAGTAGGAGTCAAGAAAAAAAATACAATAGAGGTTAGAATGACAATACAAGTTGATGATTACTGCTCAAGTATGTTCATTGCTATATGGAAATCATAATACTGATTTCAGCTGTAAAAAAATAAAATATTGACTAAAATCTTTGAGTACTACTACATGACTAAGGTGCAAAAATATGAGTAGATAAATGAAAAATATATGTATTAAATTTCAAGTTAGTACATAAGAATATATGAAATGTATCTATGCTAAAGTAGCTTAACTTTGTTATAACTATTATTATATTGAAATATAGAACATACGCTTATTAAAGAGAATTTTCTAGGATTGTTGGTTAGTGAATTATAAACTTAATACAAGTAATATGTATATATACAGGTTCATGCCTCCAAGCATACTAATGAATGTGAACACATAAATGTCTATTATATAAACATATATTTAAATTTCTCTATTTCTAAGTTAGATGAATATATTAGTGCATGCAACATTATGAGATATTTGAAGAACCAGCTAATAATTTTAGGAAAATTTAGAATTTACCCATTGCTCAAATAAATAGGGACTTTGTCTTCCTTACGTTGGCAAAATAACACTTACATGCAATGGTGTCATGGCTCAGAAGAAGAAAGGGGCTGATAGTTGGGAAAAAGCCAGAAATAATTACAGATGTGTTCACCAGGATCCATGTGGGATTGTAAGTGAAAGACATGCAAACTTGAATCATACATGATACTGCGTAAAAGCAGACATAGGTAATGACCAGGAGAAGGATTCTCTTGGTAGCTCTGGACTCAGGGAAAGATCCAGGACTGACATTAGTCCTACGGATGTACTTCATCTGCTGTTTGTGCCTGTGCAGGATAGAAACCATGTAGGTGCTAGACCAGAGCATGAGGCCCACACACAAAACATCAGGGAAGGAGAGGAGCGCTGCATATAATGAC
>PVKA01031826.1:8003-25995 GCA_004027165.1 Ctenomys sociabilis | reverse complement strand
GGCGGAACCGGGGATTGAACTCAGGCCCTTGTGCTTGCCAGGGAAGCACTTATTCCACTGAGCCATCTCCCCAGCCCCACCCTTTTCATTTTTTATTTTATTTTTTTCAATTTATTTTATTGAGAAACATATGAGACAGTATCAAAACTGATTAATAGGACAGTTTCAATAATTAATACATTGTATATTGTTATCTTCTTAGTGGTTATCCATAATACAAGAAGCAGACAGGATATCCTGTCCAAACACTATTAGTATACATCTTTCTACTCATTGAGTTAAGCGAAAGTAGTTATATATTGAGCCGGGCATGGTAGCACATGCCTGTAATCCCAGCACTAGGGAGGCTGAGGCAGGAGGATTGTTGTGAGTTCGAGACCAGCCTGAGCTACAAAGTGAGCCTAAGGCCAGCCTGAACTGCATAGTGAGACCCTGTCTCAAAAAGACAAAAAAAAAAGTAGCTGTATATCTATCCTAACTATTCTGTATATACAAATACAGAATGGTCCTTCCTTTGATTCCTCTTTTTTTTTTTTTTTTTTTGTTTAGGCCTGTCAGAGATGGGTATTCCATACTATAGGTGCATGAATTCAGCAAATCAATCCAACACAGTCCAGCAGTCCACAACAGTAGTAGATTATCCACAGAAGTTGTTGACTTGAGCCTTTCACAGCTCAGCATATTAATATGGCTTTACTTTTATATACCTCGTTTGTATACTCTTCTGCTGGATGGTTAAGACCAAGATAAAGTGAACTTTTCATTTTTTAAATTTTAAACCAGGGTCTTGCTAACTCAAGATCCTGCCTCAGCTTTGCAAACTGCTGGATTATAGGTGTGTGGCACCATGCCTGGCAATGGGGAACATGGCACATGGCCGCCCTCTTCCTATCACCGTCCCCCTAGTCCTCCCCAGCCACCCCACAGGCAGGGCGGGCACCTGTCATAGTGGATGATGAGGCTGATGGTCTCAAAGAGGATGGCGTTCTTGGCGTTGGAGTGCTGCACCTTCTTTGACTTGGGCGGCTCCTGGGCCTTGTTGAGCACGGTCTCCAGGCATTCCACCAGCCGCCCCTTCACGGCTGCATCCTCTAAGGAAACAGGGACATGGGGCTGAGTGCTCTGCCCACTAGCCCTGGGGCGACTCAACCTTTCCTGGGTCCCAGTCTACCTAGGGATGGGTGGGGAGTGCCTCAGAGATACAGACAACATCTGTAGATTGGGATTCTGCCCACCACCCCTGTGAACCTCGGTTTCCCTTCTGCAGCACCAATACACATTAGGCTTCTCACAGAACAAAGCAATGCCTACGTTATCCTCAGAGACAACCCCAAATCCTGGCCTTCCCAAGGACAGCCACACAAAAAGCATGGGTCTCGGGGACCTGCCTAGACAACCACTGCATGTAACTCAGTGCCAACTCCCCACAGGGCCAGGTCAATAGTGAGAAACCTTGGCATCCCCAGTGGGTCCCCAACACCAGCCAGAAGCTCACAGGAACACAACCCTGAGCATTTCCCACAGCAGGACGTGCTAATTCATGGAGCAGACACCCCAAGGCAGCAACTGGCAAATCTAGAATGGAGGGGCGTACCACAAGACAAAACTCTTCTAGCTTCTTCAAAGTGGGTCCATGGTGGTGCCGGGTGCAGGGGTATTAAGAATTAAAGAGTCTATTATGGTGGTGCACACCTATGATCCTAGCATTTGGAAGGTTGAAGCAGGAGGATCAACGTGAGTTCAAGGCCAGCCTGTGCTACATAGTGAGCTTAAGACCAGCCTGATCAACACAGTAAAACCCCATCTCAAAAAATAAAGAAGGAAAAAAAAAAACAAGAAAAGGGGCTGGGGAGATGGCTCAGTAAAATAAGCACTTCCCTGGCAAGCTAAGGGCCTGAGTTTAATCCCTGGTTTGGTCAAAATGAACAAACAAGGGCCAGAGAGATAGCTCAGCAGATTAAGTGGTGCTTAGGCAAGCAGCTGGGACCAGGGCCTGATCCCTGGCACCACATGCTGTGCCGGCCCCACCCCAGGGTGATGAGTGTGGCACAGCACACCCATAATCCCAGAGCTGGGGAGGGTGAGTCAGGGGGATTACTAAGAGTCTGAACTCTGTAGTGAGACCCCATACCAAATACATAAAAAAAGACAGAGGAAAAAAAATAAAATAAAATAAATACTGGTAAGAGTATGTGCTTAGTATGAATATAACTGGGTTTAATCGCCAGCACTACAAAAGCAAAAGGAAAAAATGTCCAAGACAACTCAATTTATTCTATTTCCTGGACTGGACTGTGGGATATGACATAGACACAAATTTCTTTATAGGAAGAGAGCTATATTTCAGCTTCCATAATTAAACCATGAAAATACCGCTCTTCTAAGCACTTGGGTACCACAGTGGAGTTATTCTGAATTGTTCTGGTATGATAATGGCATTGTGGTTTTAGCAGTGTTTGAGATCTTAAGAAATCTGTGCGGAAATACAGGGGGTTGCAGAGTGTGTGCAATCTACTTGCAAAGCCTTCTTGAAAACAGCATGGTGTTCGCCCTGCTGTGGACTCTGGAGGTGCCTGGGGCTTGTCAGAACAATAGATAAGGAAGCCGAAATACAGCTCTACCTATAAAGAAATATGTGTCTATGTCATGTCCCACAGTCCAGTCCAGGAGATACGCCATTTCTTCAACTAAGCATTGTCCTTGTCCTACATCCCCACTCTGTATTAGGGATTAAACTCAGGGCCTTCATACTGAGCTACAACTTCAGCCTTTCTTTTTTTTTTTTTTTAGACAAAGTGTCACTAAATTGCTAGGCTGGGTTCAAACCTGTGATCCTCTTGCCTCAGGCTCTCTGAGTACTGGACTACAGGCACACACCCTGTCCCCATCTTTGTCAACCAGTCTTTTTTTTTTTTCTTTGGTGGAACCGGGGATTGAACTCAGGCCCTTGTGCTTGCCAGGGAAGCGCTTATTCCACTGAGCCATCTCCCCGGCTCCTCAACTTGTCTTTATGTTTCAAAGTTTTAGTAATAAATGGGGAAAGCTAAAGCCAGGGAATAAAGGGGTAGTTTTTCCAGATGAAGAGTGATGATTGGGCTGGGGAAATAGCTGGGCAGTCTAAGTGCCTGCGAGGCATGCTCAAGGACCCGAGTTTAATCCCTGGGACCACATGCCACGCTGGCCCTGGAACCCTCGGTGTGCTGAGCTGGCCCAGAAACCAGGTGTGATGGCACATGCTTGTAATCCTATTGCTGGGGAGGCTGAGACAGGAGGATCACTACAAGTCTGAGCTGCACAGTGAGACCCTGTAACAGACCCTGTAAATAAATAATATTTTTTAAAAGGAGAAAAGCAATGACTAAGAAATAGTCAAGTTTGATGCTTATTGGTTGATTAGATCTCACTTTGAACCATCTCAGAGACATTTTGAGGGTTTTTTTTTTTTTTTTTTTTGGTACCAGGGATTAAACACAGGACTTTGCACTTGCCAGGCAGGTATTTATGCTGCTGAATTACCTCCCCAGCTCCCTTTTTTGATGAATATTAAAGCCAACAGAAGGGCTGGGAATGTGACTCAGTTGCAGAACTCTTGCCTTGCATGTGTAAGGTCCTGGGTTCAATCTCCAGCCCCCGCCCCATCCCACAAAGCTGGGTGTGATGGGTATACACCTGTAATGCCCATATATTTTGAGGCTGAGGCAGGAGGATCATTGTAAATTTGAGACCAGCCTGGGCTACATAGTGAGTTCAAGGTCAGCTTGGATTACACAGTGAGACTCTGTCTCAAAAAATTAATAAAGAAAAAGTCTACAGGCTGGGTGTGGTGGAGCACACCTATAATCCCAGCACTTGGGAGGCTGAGCCAGAAGGATCGGATGTATTTGCGACCAGCCTGGGCTACTCAGTGAGCTCAAGGCTAGCCTGAACTGTATAGTGAGACCCTGTCTCAAAAAGACAGAAAAAAAAGTCTACTGAAAACAAAAAGAAATTAGTTCTACACGTGAAGATAATTGTTGTGTGGAGATGTACGCTGTTTCTAGAAGTGTGTGATAAGACATTTAAAGGTAAAACAGAGGGGCCAGGGAGATGGCTCAGTGGAATAAGCGCTTTCCTGACAAGCACAAGGGCCTGAGTTAATCTCTGTTCCCGCCAAAATAAATAAATAAGTAAATACATGTAAAACATAATACCTGTAATTTACTTGTAAAAACTTAGGAAAAAGCTCTAAACAGCCATAGAAAGCAATACATGAAGTTTAGACCTCTCTACTCATCTGGTTGTTGGAAACTTCATAATACACTGCCAAAAAAAAAAAAATTACTTGAAAATAAACTCAAGCCCCTAGCATCTATAAAAGGCACTGACGCAAGATTGGGGTTCCTCTCTTGCCACCCCAGAGCAGTCCCTTCCATGCCAAGGGTCACAGAAGGTGTGACTTCACAGGACAAACTCATCATTGCTCTGTGAGCTGGGGTGGGGCTTCAGGGTCATCAGAGTGGTACAGTCAGTTATCGCGCAGACCTACAATACAGGCACAAGGACACACGCACGCTCAGCCATGCGCAGTAGTGACACATGCAGGACACCACAGTGAGCACAGCACACCCCTAGCCAGCCACACCTACATGCAATCACCCAGCCACGCACACGCACACCAGGCCTTGGCGTCCAGTGCCACACCACAGCCTGGGGCCCTCGGGAGCTGGGCGCAGAGCTGGCAGGCACAGAGGGCAGTCATTCAGCGCAGGCCTCGGACACTGCTCAGCATCCTGCAGGGGAGCTCAGCAGAAGCCACTCCCTGCCTGCGACCAGAAAGCTGTGTCTCACCTCTGGGCCTCAGTTTCCCTCTCTGTGTACCCCAGGCCATCCCTCCCTGCCAGATGCTGTGCACACACAGATGGGTCCTAGGCAGCAACTGCTGGAGCTCCAGCACACACCACGGCACACACCTGCATGGGGGAGCATACCTGACTCGGGGAGTGCTATCTGGTGGGGTGAGCATGGGGGTGGCAGTACCTGGTGGGGGATAGCACTGCAGCAGCCGCAGGAGCTTCACTGAGAGCCAGGGCGCAGGGACAAAGTAGTAGGTATAGTCCTGGAGGTCGGCGGACGCTGAGGAGACGATCTAGGTGGAAGGCAAGGGTGAGTGGGGGCTGGTCAGGAAAGGGGCTGCTTCCATGAGGCACTGATTTGCTTTTTCAGTTTCTTTTTTCTGAGATAGCATCTGGCCAGAGTTCACGCTGGCATTGAGCTCACAGTGTGGCCCAGGCTGGCCTCAAACTTGTACCAATCCTCCTGCCTCAGCCTAAGTCCTGGGACAACAGACATGTTCCACCATGCCCAGCCCGAGGCACTGGTTTTATGGGGCAAGGAAACTGAGGCTGGCGTGGGATTTGGGCACACAGCCTGCGAGCGAGGGTGGGATAGCTCAGGTGGGCTGGTCCCTGCAAAGGACACCAGTGCTCCTGGAGAAGTCTCTTCTAGCTCCCTTCTGTGTGGCAGTCCCCACCATGACAGCATATCTCACAGGATCCCCAGAGATTATTTCCTCCCCAAGTAGTGCAAGCCAGCAGGGGTAGGACCTGAGCTTGATACCCATCAGAAAGGAGGAGACCCAGGGAGGAGGGAGGAAACTGGTGATTGAGCCAATATCACATGACCCTTTCCTCATGATAAACTTCCTCTCAACCCTGAAAGCCCTTTTGCCAGTAAGCACTCCCACGATACTCTGGGCTACCTCCACAGTTCTGTGTGGCCCGGTCCTCACTGTCTGAGTCTCCACAGGGGCCCGGCGCATGGCAATACACTGATGCATGGTGAATGAATGGAACCCTCATGGCCTGAGTGACCTGGTGTCTGTTCTCCTTGTTCTAGAACTTAGGCCTCTTCTTGCTGCCTCCTGACTGAGGTGGCACCCGGCCATCTGCACTGGACCAATGGCACCATGAAGGCTCAGAGGTGGAGCCCTTGCCCAGGGCCACAGAGCTTGGCAGAAGCCAACCCAATGAGCCCAGCTGCGTTGTCAGTTTGTGACCAAGAGGTTGAGCTGCTCTCAGGGAACACGAGGGGATGGGAGAGAACAGAGGACACAGGCACCCTGGCACCACCTCCACAGCCAACACAGGACCACACATACCCGGCTCAGGCGCGAAACGGCCAGGGAGATGCAGGTCTTGAAGTCATCTGGGTTCTTCTTGCAGAGACACGTGATGAGGCTCACAGCAGCAGTGACCACGCCCTGCAGGGGACAGGGACTGGTGGGTCCCTAGGTAGAGGCTTGGGAGCAGGCAGAGTGGCATGCATGCGTGTGTGTGTGTGTGTGCGCGCACACACGTGCAGGGGGTGCATGTCACTGTGTGTGTACTTGCAAATGTCCATGTCTCCTTTGCACAAGGGTCATGTTCACACATGCCGTGAATGACCATGCAACGTTTTAGGGGTGCAGTAAGCAGACTACAGGGAATAGTGGCCAGCATAGACATGGGTGTTTGGGGTGCCCCAGGAGGGTAGCAAACTCTGGTGAGGAGCCACGGGGTGGTGGTGGTGGGTAGGACAGAAAGGGACTGGAAGTCTCAGGGTGAATGGCACTTGTGTCTCTGCAGGTGGGGTAGGTGACAGGAGTGCTCAGGGAATCTGGGTGTCAAGCGTGGGCTGGGGATGGGTGTTAGGGTCACTGGACAGGATCCCTGGCAGGCAGGCAGTGTCGGGCAGGTTTAGGACATGAGTAACTAATGACGACTGGACACAGGCCCAGGTCTCTAGGTGCCCAGGCAGATAGTAGGGAAGTGGGGACCTAGCCATTCACAGGGCCAGGACAGACACAAGGGACCTGAATATCTGGGGTCAGGAGAGCAGAGGTGCAAATCTGAGCACCAGAGGGCGTCAGGGGGACACAGCGGGGACCTGGGCATCAGTGGTCTGGAAGTGGGTGGGAGGGGCCTCACCATGTGCTGGTCATTGAGCAGGTGCACCACGCGTGCCGTCCATTCACCCATGGGCACCAGGTCAGGCGAGGCCTTGTAGAGCCGCAGCAGGCACAGGGCCGCGCTCTGCTTCACACTGTCCATGCTATCCCTGGGGGACACAGTGAGGCAGGCATTAGCCTGAGGAGGGCCCAGGGAGGGCCCAGGAAGCCAGGTGGGCAGGCATCCAGCCTGACACTATCCATGGGGCCCACTGGACCTCACTGCCCAGAGGCCGAGGAAGTGGGGACTTAGCCATTCACAGGGCCAGGACAGACATGAGGCAGAGCTTAGCCTGGCACATGGAACCCTGAGATCCACGGGCAGGACAGCTGCTACTCAAGAAGAGCTCTGTACTAAGGCTGCAGTAGGTGACTAGAAACCTGAGTCACAATGAACAGACTAAAAGCTGTGTAAAAGAAGGTCCCCAGCAGAGGGAACAGACAAAATTGCACCCGAGGTAGACCTAGCCCTTGTGCTTAGGGACCAACCGAGAAGCCCCCCAATGAACTGCCTTTGGGGTGCTGGCCTATAACCCCAGCACTCTGGGAGGCAGAGGCAGAAGGACTGCAAGTTGGAGTCCACTGAGCAAGACCCTGTCTCAAAATTTAAAATTTTTAAAAAGGGCTGGGGACGTAGCTTAATATAAAGACCTTGACATCAATCAAGCCCTGGAACCAGAAAAAACAAAACACAAAACAAAAGGTGGGACACCAGGCCAGACCTGCAGGACCTTGTGGCCTCACAAGGAATTTGTTTTTCCCAGCATGAGCAGGAAGTCACCATGGGTAAAGAGTGGAGAGGAAATAGAACCTAACTCTGGTTTTCTGGTCCTAGCAAGGAGCCAAGAGAAAGCTAAGAGCCTGGGCACAGCCCCTGGGTGACACCTGTAGGGCCAGAGGCAGGCTGAGATCCTTCCCTGGGTGTGCAGGAAAAACATGATACAGTGACACAGCAGCTATGTCCTGCCAGCACCCCTGCAAACACCCACTGGTGTGGACCCCAGGGAAAGTTGCCCTGTGAGACTGCAGCTAGAGTTTACAAGACACAGGTCCTCCATGCCCTCCAAGAGGTGCCAGACCTTATGTGAGGTGCCCAGGGCGTGAAAGGTACAGGTCTAACAGTCTGCTCACACCTGCCCTGAGGCTTCAGGGTGGGTGGAAGGGGGCATGAGCTGCGGCGGTGCTGCTTCACCTGAGCCTCACCCAGGGAACTCTGATCTGGGCACTTCCACGTGTCAAGTCCCAGAACCATCACAGGTAAGGAGGAAGGACCACCCATCAGGGTGGCTCAGGGATGGTGGCATCGCTGAGGCCAGGACCCAACCCATTCAGCAAAGGGACACACAGCCAAGAGGAAAAGCCAAAAAATGGGCATAAAAGCCAAAGGCTTCTGCTAGATGTGGTGGTGCAGTCCTGTAATCGCAGCACTTGGGAGGCTGGCGCAGGAGCTTGCGGCATCCCCAGGCAGGTCACACATGGCTGGCAGCCCGGCTCAGGGCTGCTCTGTAGCTTGCGGCATCCCCAGGCAGAGTCACACATGGCTGACAGCCCGGCTCAGGGCCGCTCTGTGCTGAGGCCAGAGACAGACAACTCCACGTGGAGTCCCCCACGGGCTCTATGTCTGAGTCATCAGTGCTTTGAAATTCAGCCTCTAGGGCCACTGCTCTGACAAGTGCTGCCTTGCTCCCCAAGGCTGCAGGACCCCTGACCAACGCCCTGGCTGTGGCCCACTGCCCTTTCCCAGGTGCTGAGCTTCTCATTTTCTAGCCAGCACACAGCCTGTTTTCCTTCCTCATGTATCCAACCGTGAGAACCGGGGTTCAGTTCATCAGGCAGGCCCCTAGACCTTTCTAGAAAGCAAGGCTAACCACTCCACTCACCGGCCCAGAGCACCCACACACCTCCCATTTCAAGACTCGGGCCCAAACTCCCCACGTCCCTGTTGTGTTCACAGCACAGAGAGCGGGCCTGCCCAGGCCCTCTGCACTTGCCAGTCTTTTTCTGTAGGGCTTTCTCTAGCATCCTCCAGTGATACCTTCTCCTCATTGGCCTGATCCTAGCCGCACACCACTCCCCATGGAGCTTGTCCCTGATTGCTGCGGCCTCCTTAGCTCCTCAGCACCTGGGCCATTCTTGTTTGCTTTGTGATTTTGAAGGTAGAACTCAGGGTCTTCACACTGAGCTATGTCCCTTTATTTTGCATTCTGAGGCAGGGTCCAAGTCACCAGACTGCCCAACCTGGCCTTAAATTTGTGATTCTCCTGCCTCAGCCTTCTCAGGCACTAGGATGACAGGTGCACATTCCTGGCTTGGCACCGCTTTTGTACTAGCTGATACAGGTGTATGCAAGGGACACGCAGCCCCCAGGCTCTGTGGGAGGCCACCTCATTCCACCCCAGCTACATGCTAGGAGACACAGGACCCATACAGGACCTGCTGGCATCATCAACCTTGCTTCAGTTCCACGGCCATAGTGGGAGAACTTGGACAGGTGACACAAGCTCTTTGGACCTCAGACCTGGCTGGGCTTCATGTTCCCCGTTCCCTCTCCGTGCCCAGCATCTTACCCAGCCACCAGGATGCGGGGGATGTCAGCTGCAAAGGCCTCGCCCATCTCCCGGCTGCCCACATTGGCAATGCAGTGCAGTGCCAGGCACATGAAGGTGGGGTTCCGGCTGGCCAGGTCGTTCTTGATGGCATTGTTGATGAGCCGGATCAGCTCCGAGTTCGAGTTCACCAGCACAGAGATGAACAGGTAACCCTGGGGGGGAGGGCAAATGGGGGTTGGGACCTCTGAGGCCTGGTGGTCCCAGACTTAACCCTCAGACTCCAGCCTCCTCCCTCAGACCTGGGATCCTGCACCCCTGGCCTCCACCACCAGACTCACGATCTGCTTCTCTGTGTACTTATTGGAGCTTAGCAGGTTCACGGCTTCCATGTGTCCAAAGTCGATGTCATGGCCAAGCAGGAAGATGAAGAGCAGCTTGCACACATATTTTTTCTTGCTGTAGCCATCCAAGGCTTTGTCCCCTGGGGTGAGGAAGGCCAAGGGAGCTCCTAAGGAGGACAGATCCCCAGGCCAGCTTCCCAGACCAACACTAAGCTCTTCCCCTCTCCCCAGGCCTGGGCCCCACCTACCTTTGAACTTGGAGCGGATGTTGGCCAGCTCCTTGTTGATTCTCTTGATCTCCGCCTCCTTGCTCTTACCTGGGAGAGGGTAGAACCAAGTTTGGCACCGGCATCCTCCCGCCTCCCACACTCACTCACTGGCCTGGCCCGAGATAGCAAAGTGACAAAAGTGCGGCTCCCTGTCCCCCGGGGCCTCTCCTGGAAAACAGCACTGCCTCTGACCTTTGACAGGCCCACCACATACTCAGGTCCTAGAAACACCCCCATGGCCTAACTTCTGCATGCAACCCTGAGAGGCCCCATGACACCACCGAGTCCAGATCCCAGGTTCACAACTCAGGTCCTTGGAGCAGCTGCCCCTTGGTCCCCACATGTGGTCCTCTCTCCATGAGCCCTGTGACCTCCACTCCCTGGGAGCCACCTTCCCTGTCTTGGCTCCTACCAGCTCCTACTGCCGGCATTGAGAGGCCTTTCCAGCCTGCTTTGTTTTTCTTTTGTGGTCCTAGGCACTGATCCAGACCCTTCACACTGAGCTGCACCCCCAGCCATTTTTATTTATTTATATATATATTTTGAGACAAGATCTTTCTAAATCATTAAGTTGTCCAGTCTGAGCTTGAACTTGTGAACCTTCTGCCTCAGCTCCTAGAGTGCTGGGATTCTGGGGGTATGCCAGCACAGGCTGCTCCAGCTCACTTCTTTCAAGCAAACTCCTTACTATTTTGCTTTGAATATTTACAAAAACAGCCCTGCCCAGGACACTTCCCTCCACACAACTCCCTTATCTACCTGCACGGCCTGACCTTGGCTCCCACCCCACAGCTGAGGGGGTACCAGAACTGTGGCCAGCACACAGCAGGGCCTGGTCATCCAAGGCAGAGAGCTATTCTGAGCCACCTGTATCCCCAAGTATATGGCCTGGTTCTGAGGTGTGGGTGCATTCACTGAATGAATGAATGAATGAATGAATGAATGAATGAATGAATGAATGAACAGACGCACAAGCAAACGCTGGCCCTCCTCTGCTGATACCCTACTCCCCAGGAAGCTCCCCTAGGCCTCCTCCAAGAAGCCCTGCTGATCAGCATCTTCCAGTGCCACCCAACTCGGCAGCCACCACGTGGGCGGCTCTGAGCACTGGCCTATGGCTGCTGCAACCGAGCCAGGCTGCAGGAAGCAAGCACATTCAGGATTAGGGAGAATGCAGAGCCCAGGCTCAGAGGCTTGGGCCTGGAAGCACTCTGGGAAGCTGCAGCAGTCAGACTGAAAGCTGGAGTCGCCCTGGGCAGCCTGCTGAGACCCTGCCACAAAATCAAAAAGGCTGGGTGTAGGTCAGTGCTAAAGCACTTGCTTAGCATGAGCAAGGTGCTAGGTTTGAGCCCCAGAGGTCTGGAAAGAAAGTTCCAACACTGATTCCATGTTGCAGTGAGTTAATTTGCCACTGGGAGGGCTTGGGGCTGCTCCAGCAGGAGCTTTATGCGGCTGTGTCTCCTCAGAGGCCATCTGATGGGAATAATTTAATTACATTTCTTAAGGTTCCTGGGCCAGGCCCGCAGGGTCTGCCAGGAGCCAGGACTTGTAGCTTGGCAGGGGATGACTGCTGCACCCGAACGCAGCATCCAGGACAGAGGCCAGAACGTCACCTGGGGCCACAGTGGAGGTGGCCAGAGGAGGGGGACACATGAGAGGACCTTGAAAGACGAAGAGGGTTCAGTGCAGTTCACCCAGGGCCAGGCCAGCACAGCAGCCATGACCACACCTTTCAGGGTGCGTCTGAAAAGGATTCTGTGTTGACCACAGGAAAACCAGCGACGGCCTCTGTAGGTGGACCAGGGCTGCCTGTACACAGATGCACATCCAGACAGCAGCTATTCCTCAAGCAAGCCAGGCACAGCGGCACACCCCTGTAATCCCAGCATTTAGGAGGCTACGGCAGGAGGATTGCTGAGAGTTTGAGGCCAACCTAGGCTACATAGTGAGTTCAAGGCAACCCAAACTATATGGGCAGACACTGTCTCAAAAAAAAAAAAAAAAGCTAGGAGCAAGAGGTAGGGTGTGTTGAGTGCTTGTAATCCTGGCACACTGGGAAGCTGAGACAGGAGTATCACAAATTCAAGCCTAATCTGGGCAGTATGTGACTTAGCAAGGACCTGTCTCAAAGTAAAATAATATAAGCACTGGGGACGCAGCTCGGGGTGCAGGCCCTGGCTTGGACTCACTGCCCAGCGCCACACACGCAATGTTTCTTCTGCTGAGTGTTGTGGCACAGGCCTGTAATCCCAGCCCGGGGGGAGGGGGGGGGCAGGAAGGCTGCAGGCTCAAGGCCAACCTGTGTCACACAGCAAGGTCCAGGTAAGACTGGACTCCATAGTGAGACCCTGTGCAAAGATCCAAAATAAGTAACTAAATTAAGTAAGTAAATTAAGTATGCTTTAAACTGTACTGCCAGTTGATCTAAATACACCAGTAGGTTTACACATCTTTTTTTTTTTTTTTTGCAGAACCAGGGATTGAACTCAGGCCCTTGCACTTGCCAGGGAAGTACTTATTCCACTGAGCCATCTCCCCAGCCAAACTCTTTTGGGGGCTTACACGTCTTTCAACATTCTTTAAACGCTAACCATTTTCAAGAGGATCGTTAGCTGCCCCCAGCCCAGTGCCGACGGGGGGCTGCTCCCCACACGCAGGCGCCCAGCTCGGCAAGTCCCGCAGGCACAGCGCCGCTGGGCAGGCGACCTCTGCGCCCCCTGTCTGCACTGAGCTCCCCTGCGAATGCCACAGGCACAGCTGTGGCTCAGCATAGTGCAGGGCACAGGGTGAGAAATGTGCCTGCACACGATCGCTACAGACGCCATTCATTTTTTCCAAATATTTTTTGCTCTGCAGCTGGCCAAATACACAGACACCTCACCCACAGAGGGCCGCTATATATACCCGAGTACATATTTGTCCTTTAAATAGTTTTTAAATCATCCATATCCATTCAATACTGTCTTCTGTGTAACTGATACACTTAGCTATGAAAGGGAAATCAGAAAAAAGCACTAGGTCTCCGAAAGACAAGACAGCACCAGGCGTAGTGGCACACGCATGTAATCCCAGCTCTTAGGAGGCTGAGGCAGGAGGGTCATGTGAGTTCTAAGCAATAGCCCAGGCAAATGGGGCGGCACAGCAGGGCTCCTGAGGTAACGCTAGAGAGGGCCTGCAGCAGTGGGGACAATGGGTAAGGCGAGGCCGACTTCCAGCCACTCACTCAGGGCCAGCCAGCAACAGGGGATGCACTCACTGTCACAGCAGCCACGCCAACATGTCCCAGTTTTAGATGGAGTCTAGCATTCACAAAGGAATTTCTTGGTTGGGTTTAGGAATGAGTCACATCTGTCCTGCCTGGGGGAGCCCCTGGATTGGAGCCGGAGCAACAGGAGGCTTGGGAGAGGGGAACACAGGACAGCAGAGGTGGGAGCTGCACTTCCCCGGAAAGAAGGGTCTTGTACACAGCACCTTGATCTGGAGATGCAGCCGAAATGCAGCAGGCAGAGGCCAGGGCAGTGTGGCCATGCAAGGGGCCAGGTATTGGGGAATGTCACACCCCCCAGACAGGGACATAAAGCGCCCTGGCCAGCACAGGCAGCACCCAGCACGGACAATCAGGATAAAGCTGAGGGTACCAATGGCCACCCCAGACCAAACAGCCCTGTGACCACAGCACTCCTGGGCACTGGAAATGTGGTTGGTGCCATCGACGACAGTGTTTCTTGCTTTACGTTATTACTTACTTATTTATTTACTATTTTGAGACAGGGTTTCACTACGTATACTGGGCTGGTTTTCAACTCACTATGTAGCCCAAGCTGGCCTTCAACTCAAGAGCAATCCTCCTGCCTCAGCCGCTCCATTGTTGGGATTACAGGTGGACACCACTACACTAAGTTTTAATTTAACTTAATATATTTGGTACAGGATCTCACTACCCAGCGAGGACTTGTAGTATCCTCCTGTTTTCAGCCTTCCCAGCACTGAGATTACAAGTAATCTAGACTCAAGGGCCAGCTCAGCTAGCCCAAGGGTGGAGCTGGCAGGGCATGTGGTGCTGAGGATCAAACCCTGGTCTCTGCACTTGCTTAAGCTGCTCCACTGAGCTATCTTGTCAGCCCTCTATTTTAATAAATTGAAATGTAAAACTTAATGTTCAATTTGCTGACTAGAAAGGTATTTTTGAATCATTTTAGGATTTTTTTGGGGGGTAGGATACCAGACATGAAACCCAGGACCTTCGTGCTAAGGACATCCCCCAGCCCTTTTTAGAATGGAATTTGTGTTAGCCAGGCCTGGTGGCATATGCCTATAGTCCAGCACTCAGGAGGCTGAGGCAGGAGGATCACCACAAATTCAAAGCTAGCCTGTGAACTAGTGGTGAGCTCAAGGCCAGCTTAAACTACATAGGGAGACTCTGCCTCAAAATCCAAAATAATTTAAATTTTATTTATTTTTTTTTTTGGCAGAACTGGAGATTGAACTCAGACCCCCCCCCCCCACCTTGTGCTTGCCAGGCAAGTGCTTATTCTACTGAGCCATCTCCCTGGCCTCCAAAATTTTGTTTTGAAACAGAGTCTCACTAAATCAATAAGTTGCCAAGGCTGGGCTTGAACTTGTGATCCTCCTGCCTCAGCCACCCAAGAACGCTGGAATCACAGCTACGATCCACCAAGCCTGGTTATATTTTAGGAAATCTTTTTTTCTTTTTTTTAATTTTAGGAAATCTTAAACCAGAGCAGGTGACTGATGAAAATGCAGCCTCCAATCAGAGATGCTCTGAGTATAAACCACAAGTGGGTTTCAAAGACTTTGAGAAGACAATGGAAGCCATCATTACCGATGTTAAGACGAGGGTGTAACGCAGTAATAGCACCTTGCTTGGCAGGTCCAAACCCCCATCCCACCCATACGTAAATACGTAAATGAATGTCCATCCCATGTGGAGACTAGACTGGAGGAAGTAAAACATGTTAAGGTTAATTTCACTAGACTTTTGCTTCTTAAATGTGGCAAGAAAATTTAACCTTGCCAGGCATGGTGGTACACACTTCTAATCCCAGCTACCTGGAGGCTACTTCAGAAGAGTGAAAGTTCAAGGCCAGCCTGAGCAAATTTATCAAGACACTGTCACAAAATTAAAAGGAAGAGGAAGGAGGAAGAGGAGGAAAAGGAGAAAAAGAAAAGCCAGGCTAGGGATGTAACTCAAAGGCAGTGCTGAGGACCTAGATTCAATCCCTGGTCCTCCAACCTCTATTAAAAAAAAAAAAAACAGGGCTGGGGAGATGGCTCAGTGGAATAAGTGCTTCCCTGGCAAGCACTAGGGCCTGAGTTCAATCCCCAGTTCTACAAAAAAAAAAAAAAAAAATTGAGACTCTCACCATGTCATTTACGCTGAGTTTAAACTCATTATGTAGCTTGGCTGCCCTCCGACTTGCAGTGATCCTCCTGCCTCAGCTTACCTAGAGTTCTGGAATTACAGTGTCCACCTCCAAAGAAAAGAAAATTTAAATTCCTACCACTTCTGTTAAGACAGTTGGTCAGATGCTGCTTCACATTATCAATGCCTTAGCCATTCCCAAGTGACGAAAATGAATTCTCTTTAAACAACAAAGCCACTCTCAGTCCTTCCCCTCACAGCCTGTAGTAGAAAGTGTGTGGCCAGCTGGTCTGTGACCCTTCCCTCCTGGCCCTGAGGGCAGAGCCATATAGGGCTTCTGTCCTGGCAGTGTCTCTAGCAGCCTGGTGCATAGGACAACAAGCTGGACTAAGGCCACCAGACAACACCCATGGGGAGAGGAGGGGGTGGGCCAGATCTGTCTATCCAGTTCCACCAAGCAGGCAATGCACCCCTAGGCACACTGATGCTGGAACCCTGCGTGAGGTCCTCCTGCTCTTCCCACTGTGGCCAGATGAGATGTGGAGATCCAGGTCACGTTGCATCTCTTCTCACCTCCAAACACCTCCAGAGCTCCCAACTGCTCGGATAAAAATGAAGCTCTCACTGAGGTCCACCAGGGCCTGCACATCTGCCCTGGACACTCTCTGGCCAAGTGCCTTGTCTTCCTTCCAGATGGCAGGTACATCTCCTTCATCGGCTCTTCCTCCTCCTTCTCCCAGAACTTAAGCACAGTTTCACCCTAGGGCCTTTGCATGTGGATTCACCTACAGCTCCATCCCCTGTTCCAACACCACCCTGCTGGCAGGGACTGAGTGGCCTAGGTGACAGTCCTAGCCCTGCCTTGCTTCAGTTTCCTCCTGCACCTCTTGGTACCTGTCTGACACCTGATTTCTCTGAATGAACACCAGAGGTCCGCCGTTTTTGTGTACTGCTGCGGCCCCATTGCCTAGAGCACTCCAGATCATTCATTTATTCACTCAGCAAACATCTCTTTAGAATTCCACGCACAATACTAAAAGAAAAAAAAAAAAAATCAATACACAGATTTTGGGAGATAGCTCAGCAGCTTAAGCACCTGCCTGGCAAGCACAAGGTCCTGAGTTCAATCCCCAATACTAAAAGAAAAAAAAAAAAAATCAATACATAGAATTCCACGCACAGCTAGGGACCCAGCAAAGGATGGGACCGGGGCCTGAGTTGCTGGGGCTGAGGCAGTGTCCCTGGCACCACAGATCACACTGGAGCAGGATGTGTACTAGCAGAGGATGTCCAGGTGTGAGACTCTGGCCTGGGCTGCAGGACCAGGACCCCAGGCAGGGGGGGCAAAGGCAGCACAGCAGCTGCTCCCAGATAAAAGGCCGCAGCTTGCCTGGTTCCAGGAGAGACAGCACCACGCCCTCAGGCTGGGCTGGGCCTCAACCTCTCCCCCTCCTTATCAAGAGAATTTGCCCTTCCTTCCCTCCTCTCAGAGCAGCTTCTAACCTTCCTGGAACCCCACTGTGCCCCCAGGCTGCTCTACCAGGCCCTTGCCTTCCTTGAGTGATCCCTCAAGGCCCAGTTATGGCCCAAAGCCCCACCCAGGACACCAGCAGGGCCCAGCTTGGGCCAATTCAGCAAGGGCCCCAGGCCTCTTGCACTTGCTGCCCTTCACCTTCCTTCACCTTGGAGTCTCCAGCCCTGCCCACCTCACCCCTCTGCGTCCTGCTTGGGGCTCCCTGAGTCTCTCATAATCGCAGGCCAGAGCCCTATCTTCTCAAGGCTGTGGCCCTCTCCTTCGCTGGCCTTAGGACAGCTGCAAATGCGCCCTACTTTCCAAAACACAGATAGAATCCACACACCATACAATCCACTCCTCCCTTTTTGTTTCCCCCAGGACTGGAAGTTGAACTCAGGGCTCTCACATTCAGCTATGGCCCTATGCCCCTCCCTTTCCTTTTTTAAAAATTTTGATAGGGTCTTGCTAAGTCACTAAATTGCCCGGGCTGGCATTAAACTTGCAATGCCCTTGCCTCAGCCTCCTCGGAGTGCTAGTAAGAGGCATATGCCACATGTCTAACAGAATTCACCCTTTCCAGAGCCAGCAAGATAGCTCAGAAGACTAAAGCACCTATTTGGCAAGCACAGGGACCAGGGCTCAATCCCTGGTCTGGTCTCCCATGCCATGCCTTTCCTGCCCCGGGGCCTGCTGAACTGAGTGTGGTGGTGCACACTTATAACTCCAGTGCTAGGGAGGCTGAACACAGGAGGATTGCTACAAGTCTGAGCTGCATAGTGAGACCCTGTACCAAATACATAAAATGAAAAAAAGAAAAAAGAATTCACCCTTTCCCAGTGTACAATTCAATAGTGTTTCTACATTTAGTGTTGTGCAAGTGCCACCACTATCTAATTCCAGGGCATTCCCTTCACCCTAAAAGAAACCCGGATTCATGAGCAATTGCGTCTCTCTCTCTCTCTCTCTCTCT
>PVKA01031825.1:0-25889 GCA_004027165.1 Ctenomys sociabilis | reverse complement strand
GAGATACCAGAGATGGTAGCACACACCTATATCCCAACACTCGGGAGGCTGAGGTAAGAGGAGCACTGTGAGTTTGAGGACAGCCTGGGTTATGTGAGTTCAAGCCCAATTTGAACTGCAGAGTGAGATACTGTCTCAAAAAGACCAAAAGGGGAGGCCAGCCAATAGCTCAGTGGATCAAAGTGTTTGCTTAGGCGGACAAGGGGCTGGAAGTTCGATCCCCAGGCCTGCCTGGCCCACCCCTGCTGCCCCACCCCTACCCCCAACCCCCACCCCCTGGGCAGGTGATTAAGACTGGGCTGGTGATTGAGACTGGTGGCATGCACCTGTAATGCTAGCACTTGGGAGGCTGAAACAGAGCAGTGAGTCCAATCTACTCACAGTGAGACCTTTGTACACCCTGTACAGCATGTCCTAAACACATACCCAAAAAACAAAAAGAGGTAAAAAGAAAAAAAGTACAAAGCTAGTGCTAGGTGTGGATCTGGAAAAAGGGCTGCATTGTAAAGGTAGTAAACCCACATGCTGCTGGGCAGCGGGGAACCCTTAAGAGACAGGGCCATGTCTGAGATCTATTGCATGCAGGAAGATGACCAGGTCTCTTGGTCTTTCCTGCACTTTTCTGAGCAACTTCCTCTGCCAATGAGCTCCTGTGCTGCTTAGCTGCATAAACAATGTGACAAATGACTGAGGGGAAGACTGCAGAAAGCCCAAATAAACCTTTATTCTTTTTATTTTATTTATTTATTTTCTTGGCAGAACCAGGGTGTGTTAGTTGATACACTGTGTCAACTTAGCTGAATCAGCTCTGGCAGTTCTCAGCATGGGGGACCAGCCCTGGAAGTGGGCAGGGCCCAGAAATTGAGAAAGGCTTCCTGTGACCCTGCCCAGTTTCCTCCCTCCCAGTCCCGCTTGTGCTGAGAAGCTCAAGTCTGCAGAGGAGCTTGACCTTTGCAGTTGAACCACTTTGAAGGAGCTCCAATCTCTGTGAACTGCTGGTATTTATTTGCCTTGGAGCCAGCAGAATATGGACTGAACCCTCCAGTAACTGTGAGCTATAAACCTTTCCTTCCTTCATTTTGAGTGTCGGGTATTTGTCCCAGCAAGGAGTAAAAAGTAGCACAGGGATTGAACTCAGGCCCTTGCGCTTGCTAGGGAAGTGCTTATTCTACTGAGCCATCTCCCTGGCCCATCCTTTATTTTTTTTTAATGTGATCATCCCAGATATTTTATTACAATACCAAAAAGCTCAAGCCAGGGATATAGCTCAGTGGCACAAGTGCTGCCTGGTAAGCACAAGGTCCCAAGTTCAATTCCAGGTACCAAAAAAAAAAAAAAAGAAAGAAAAACAAGCAAGGAAGCTCACTAATACAGCTGAATAGACTTGAAAATGTCCTTAGTTCTATGTCTCTTTATACATTAACTATTGGCACAGGATCAAAGTCCTATTGTAGCTCAAGGTGTTTGAACACAATCAAACCTGTCTACTAAGTTATACAGTCACAGGGGCAACTGCTGAGAAATTTTCAGTTAAAAATGAAAATCATATTAAAATATGTCCAGTAATTTTTTACTGGAGAGCTGAGGCAGGAAGAGCCTGAGGCAGGAAGATCACTATAACGTTCACTATTGAATTCAAGGTCAGCCTGGGTTATACACTGGATTCAATGGAAGACTAACCTGAAAAAGGAAAACTATCTCAAAAGAACAACAAAAAAAACAATTAAAATATGTTGCAGGGGAGATGGCTCATTTGAGTATGTGCTTCCCTGACAAGTGCAAGGGCCTAGTTCAATCCCTGGTTCCACAAAAAAATAAAATATGTTCAAAGAACCAAGGAATAAAAAAGCCAGGTGTGATGGCACACACTTATAATTACAACACTTGGGAGGTTAGGGAGGAGAATCCTGCAGATCAAAGCCAGCCTGTGATACATACTGAATTCAAGGCCAGCCTGAATAACCCAGCAAAAAAACCCAAATTGATTATAAGTAATAACAAATAAATAGAGCCTGCAAGATAGCTCAGCAGACTAAAGGGCCTGCCTAGAAAGGCACAGGGATCAGGGTTCCATTCCCAGCACGACTGCCGGCCCTACCCCCAGGGCGTGCTGAGAGGGCAACTGAGATTGGGTGCAGTGGTGCATGCCTGTAATCCCAGTGCTTGGGAAGCTGAAAACAGGAGAATGCACTACCCCATACTAAATACATAAAATAAATAACTAGGGGCTGGGGAGATGGCTCAGTGGAAAAAGTGCTTCCCTGGCAAGCACAAGGGCCTGAGTTCTATCCCCAGTTCAGCCAAAATAACTAAATAAATAAATTTAACAGGAAGTATGATATTCATGAATCAACAAGTAAACATTTTTGGTAAGGATACAGATAACAGATATCATTTTAAAAAAATAACACAAGAAATTCGAGAGTTGAAAAGTATAACATTTAAAACCAAACAAGAATTTGAATATGGGGCTGGCCAAATAGCTCAGCAGATTAAAGTGCCTGTAAACAGGTGCAGGGCCAAAGGTTCGATCCCCAGGCCTGCCACGCCACCCTGCCAACAGGCACACTGAGATGGCAACTGAGACAGGGCATGGTGGTGCTTGCCTGTAATCCCAGTTCTTGGGAGCCTATAAAAAGGTGGATCACTACTGAGTCCAATCTAGTAGTGAGACCCTGAACACCCTATAGACCCTTCTCTAAATACAAAAAAAAAGAATCTGAAGATGTCTCAAGAATCTTAAAAATAGCCAGGTGTGATGGTTCACTGCAGCACTCAGGAAGCTGAGTCAAGAAGATGGCCCAGCACTCAAGAAACTGAGGCAAGATTCTTGGGGATACAAGGTCAGCCAGTGCTACATACTGAGTTCAAGGCCAGCCTTAAACTACATACCAGGACCCTGTATCAAAAAATAAAAAATGCACATGCCTGTAATCCCAGCAATCTGGAGGCTGAGGCAGAAGGATTGTCTTAAGTTTGAGGCCGGCCCGGAATATGAAATAAGAGGAAGAAGAATTGAAAAAAAAGACAATAAATATATAAATAAAGAACAAAAAAAGCAAAAAGAATCCTACTATTGATTTCCCCCACCCCATTTCTTTATAAGACTCAAAAATACTGTATATTGTGCTCACTTTGGCAGCACATATACTAAAATAGGAACAAAAATACTGCATACAAAAAAAATTATGAATAGAAATGTTTTCTACAACTTTATAATTATAAATACAGGGCCTGGGATATAGCTCAATGGCACAGCGCCCCCTTGACAAGTACAATGTGTTCAGTTTGATTTCTGATTCAAAAAAAAAAGGAGGAAGTTATCATGCTTTATTTAACCAGCTCCTATTATATAGTTAGCTTTAGCTTGTCTTTTTTGTACCAAGAATCAAACTCAGGAATTTGAGCTTGCCAGGCAGGTACTGTGCAACTGAGTTATACATCCCTGCCAAAGTATGATACTTCCATGTAATTGATAAATTAATATGTAGTATGAGACTGTTAACTTAAAGTATCAAGAGTACTGGTAAGAAAAACAAAGTGAAAAATATAATTTTTTGGCTAAATATTTTAGAATTTCCAAGAAAACTCAAATTTGCCAAGGTTTACCCTTACCCTTCAATTTTACTAATTCCAATAAAAACACTTGTACTTTGAGTAAACAAAAATTTAGCAGACCATCACAAATTAAAAGTCAGAAAGTGACAATGAATATTTTTTGAATAGTAGTGAAATAAACATTTTTTAACTTGTCAAAAAATGCAAAGATGAATACCTTGTCTCCCATGGGCGAGCAGTAAAGGCATATGGCTTAGAGGTTAGGGCACCTACAGGACAGATATCAATGACATTCCCAGATAGTTCAGACATGAACATTTTTTCAATGTATGTGCCAACTTGCATATCATTTCCTCTGCCTGTTGTTCCCAAATCATCCACTCCTGCAATCTCACTTGCAAACCTGTAAGATAAACATGGATTTCCAAATGGAGTCCAGCAAAATTATTTCATTTTCTTTTTTGCAAGGCCGGGGATTGAACTCAGGCCCTTGCGCCAAGCACTTACTCGACTGAGCTATCTCCCAAGCCCTATTTTCTAGTCATGAACACAAAGATACTGATTTTCAAAACACTCAAAGGGTATTTTTAATAGAAAGCAGAGTCCTTGAATAAAAAATAATTCCAACAAGGTATTATGACACATGCCTATAATCTCAACACTCATGGAGGCCAAGGCAACAGGGTCATAAATTCAAGGCCAGCCCAGTTAACTTACTAATTCACCAAGAAACTGTCTAAAAAATAAAAAATAGAAAAAGGGCTCAGGATGTAACTTGGTGCAAAAGCCCTGGATTCAATTTCCCAGTATTGTGAGAAAGAAAAGGACATTAATAGCATGCCATAAATATTTTTAAAAATTTATTCCAGGGCCAGGGAGATGGCTCAATGGAATAAACCTTTCCCTGACAAGCTCAAGGGCCTGAGTTCAATCCCCAGTTCCACCAAAAAAAGAAAAATTTATTCCAGATAGACTGTTATGGTTTGTGTTTAGACATCCCCTCAAAGACTCATGGAGTTACATGTGAGGCTTTTACAGAGGTGGCTGGCTCTAGAGTGTGATTGATTCATGGTACAATGTTATGATTAAGGCTTCTGGGATTAAGAGTGGGTAGTCCACTGATTGATTTGGCACCACCCTAATCCCTGTAGCCTGGATACAATATAAGAGACAGAAAGAGGCTTGTTTTGTCCTTTATTTCTTTGCTGCCCTCTGCCTGCCATAAACTGTTTGTCCTCTGTGACATTAGCCTGCCTTGGAGCCATCCAATTATAAACTACAAACTATAACCTAAATAAATCTTTTCTTCCTTAACTTTGAGCATTAGATATTTTGTTTCAGCAACAAGAAAAGTAACTGAGGGCCGGGCGTGGTGGCACATGCCTGTAATCCCAGCACTCGGGAGGCTGAGGCAGGAGGATTGTTGTGAGTTGGAGACCAGCCTGAGCTACAAAGTGAGTTTAAGGGCAGCCTGAACCGCATAGTGAAACCCTGTCTCAAAAAGAGAAAAAAAAAAAGAAAGAAAAGTAACTGAAACAGACACATGGCAATTAACCCATCTCAAAATCCACCCCCATTCAAACACACGTATGCCATTGTTCTTCCTACTTTTTGAAGCAGTTTTAGAAGTCCTCTCTCATTAGCATCCTTATAGGTGTGATGAGAAATATAATAACTATTGCAACCCTGTGCTATCCATTGGTAAGGCAGCCTTGTAAAAGCATGATGTTCTCATCTACCCTCCTTACCAGATTGGGCACTGGACTCTTGGCTCTGTTGCAAAGTCAACATGACTACAAATTGTATAAATAACTGGAATCTATTCAGGACATGAAAATAGTCACAACGGTGCAACTAAAGTCATTTATTAAAGAGAACTTCCCACAACTTCATTAGAAAGTGGCAAGAAAGGGTTAGGTATAGTGACAAACAGTTGTAATTCCAGCACTTGTCAGGCTGAGGCAAGAGAATTGCTATAATCAGAGGATAGCCTGAGCTACATAGTGAGTTCAAGACCAGCATAAACTTCAAAGTCTGACTCTGTTTCAGAAAACAAAAAAGAGGGGGCTGGGGAGATGGCTCAGTGGAATAAGTGCTTCCCTGGCAAGCCGGCCCTTGCAAAAAAAAAAAAAATAAACATTCATACTTGTTTGTTTTTTTGGCAGAACCAGGGACTGAACTCAGGCCCTTGCACTTGCCAGGGATGTGCTTATTACACTGAGCCATCTCCCTGGACCACATTCATACTTCTTAATTACACTTTGTGCACATACACAAATGTATGCATTTAATGTAATGAGGTATAGCACAAATAAACTGTACAAATCCTATGTGCACAGCTCAGCAAGTTAGTGTAGAATAAGTACATATAGATTTTACTCATTTATTCATTCATATTGTGTTACCGAGGATTTTACCCAGGGAGTGCTAAACTATGCCCCAGCCCTTTTTTAATTTTTATTTTGAAGCAGGGTCTCAGACTTGTGGTACTTTTGCCTCAGTCTCTCAAGTACCAAGGATTACAGACATGGGCCACCTCGTCAGCTTTATTATTTCAGTTTTGAACACTGGTGATTGAGCCTAAGGCTTTCACACATATCTGGCAACTACTCTAATACTGAGTCACATCACATGCTATTTTTATTTTTTATTTTGAGACGAGGGTCATGGTGAGTTGCCCAGACTAGCCTCAAACTTGTGTTCTTCCTGCTTCAGTTTTCCAAGATAGGCATGTGTACTTTCACACCCAGCACCTTTAATTTTCAATTCAATTGAAGCTGGTATTAACTGAAAATGAACAATTTAGTCATTTTATTGTCATATGTAAAGAAAATTAAAAACAACAACCCACTTCTCCCAAATAAAAATTGCCATCCTTTCCAATGCTGTTATTCCACCAAGCTTTGTGAATGTTAAGTATAAAATGACATTCCAGTAGAGAAAGGAATTACCTGATGCATCGAGTACACTGTATGCATCTAGTCATTATGGTCTTTACCAATGGGCCAATGTTCTTGTCCTCCACCGCACGTTTCCCCTCTAAAAATCGGCTTCTATCACTTCCAAACATCATGGACTGATCCTTAAGGAGATTACCAAAAAAATCAATGTAATGCTGCTAATGACATTATAATTTGAGACAATGAAAGATTCACAAAATTATACTGGATACCTGCAGATCACATTCACCTCCCTGGTCACAAATAGGACAATCCAGTGGATGATTAGCTAGTAAAAACTCCATCACACCTTCTCTGTATGAAAAATTACAGCATGTAAACTTTTAAGAAGCTAGCATTCAAAATGGCTTTTTAACATTCACGTTTCTTACATAGTTGGCATTAACCACATTTCTTTTTTTTTTTTTTTTTCTTTTTGCGACAGGGTCTCACTATGCAGTTCAGGCTGGCCTCGAGCTCACTTTGTAGCTCAGGCTGGCCTTGAACTCACAACAATCCTCCTGCCTCAGCCTCCCGAGTGCTGGGATTACAGGCATGTGCCACAACGCCCGGCCCTTAACCACATTTCTTGTATAGTTGGTATTAACTTTATATTTACTGGCATTACCAGAAATACCAACATAACTAGCATTCTTGTAGTATTAAATATATAACTTGCAAACTTTGTGAGAATCTAGAATAGATATAAGGTTATAGTTCAGCACTAGAGTGCCTGCCTAGTGTGTAAGATACTATGAATTTAATTCCCTGAACTAAAAAAGATGGTAGAATAAAATATCATTAGAGAATATAGACAATTATGACTTTTAACTATAGAATTATCAAAAATTACTGAAAGGGCCTCAGAAAATATTCATATTAGGTCAATATATAAACAAATAGGGCTGAGGTATACCTCAGTGGTAGAGCAAGCACTGAGTGTGCACATCTAGGTTTGATTCCAAGTATAACAAAAAACTAAAATTAAATAAAAAACACAATCAGTGAAAGAAATTAGCACATCTGTTGGTCAGTAGAATAAATTACTGAACAAGGTTCTTTAATGCTGATCACACTCCAGGCTCAACCCCACGTGTCCCCGAAATGATCTGCTAGTGTGCACTCATTTCCTGTGTTCTAGAAATCAAGCAGAGCAACTTCCTCTGAGTCTCATACTAAACTCCTACACAAAAGAAGGGCTAAAGCCATGCAAACAAAGTCTACTACATTAATAACAATGAAGTACCTGGCTTTCTTAGATTTTTCCGAGTTTGTGAGGATATTCCAACCTTTCATTACGGGCATAGCACAAGCAGCTACAACCTGGAATTTCAAGGTTTGTATTTATTTGTCATTGTTAAGTAGGTCAATAAACAAAAAAGTTAAATTACAAAAGCACTAAATTATAATTTAAAAACTAGAAAAGAACAGAGTACTTCTAAAATTAAAACTTTTCAACTTTTCACAGTCACAATATAACCTGGAATATTACACTTTTGGGTTTTTTGCAATACCAGGGATTGAACTCAGAACCTTGTGCTTGCCAGGCAAGCACTTACTCCACTGAGCTATCTCCCCAGCCCTTTTTGTCTTTTGGAGACATGGTCTCACTGTGCAGTTCTGGCTGACCTTGAGCTCACTTTGTAGCCCAGGCTGATCTTGAACTTGCCATCCTCGTGCTTCAGCGTCCCAAGTGCTGCTGGTACTACAAGTCTGCATCACCATGCCCAACAACATTTCTTATAGAAAAAAACTAAAACATTGCTATGGTTTGGATATCATTTGTCTCCTAAATGTTTATGAATTGAAAGCTTGATCCCCAATCCAACAGAAGCTTAAGATGTTTTTCTTTTCAGTAAGGGGAGACTGAAGCCTAGGCCTATACACTGAGAATATATCCAGACCTTTTTCATTTTGATAGGTTCTCACTAAATTACTAAATTACTTGTGATCTTCCTGCCTCAGCTTATCAGTGTAGTAAGGATTGAAGGTGTGTGCCAGCACATGGGGCTTGAAAGATGCAAGGACTGTTGAGAGGTGCAGCCTAGTGGGAGATGACTGATTAGTGAGAATGATGCTTGAGTTTCAGAGTGGTCAAGGAATAGACTAGTTTTCCTAAGAATGGGTTATTATAGAAAACAAGACTGGCCACTTCCCAGGCTCTTGCTGCCTCTCCCAGTATGTTATAAAACAGCCAAATAACCCCCACGAAGAACCTTCCAAAAGAAAAACCTTCCAGAGGGACAGTCTGATCCCTCCAAAACTGCTGAGCTAACTAAACCTTCTTATTTCATAAAATATCAAGTCTCTAAGGTTTTGGGGGTTTTTTTGGTGCCAGGAATCAAACTCAAGACCTTGTGCTTGTGCCACTAAGCTCTCTCCCTGGCTCACATATTTTTTTAACAGCATCTAACCTCTTAAATACTTCTTATTCTAACAGCCAATGCAATTGCTAAAAAACAATCACAGAACTATGCTGGGGGGGCTGGCAAACATCTATAATCACAGTACTCAGTCTGGGAGATTGAGGCAGGAGATCCTGTCTCAAAATTTAAAAAAAGATAAAAAATAAAAAAGGCTGGGATGAGCCGGGCATGGTGGTGCATGCCTGTAATCCCAGCCTCAGGAGCCTGAGGCAGGAGGATTGTTGTGAGTTTGAGACCAGCCTAAACTACAAAGTGAGCTTAAGGCAAGCCTGAACTGCATAGTGAGACCCTGTCTCAAAACAAAACAAAACAAAAGAAAAAAAAAAAAAAGGCTGGGACATAGCATAGTGTGAGGGTGGTAGGTGCAGTCTCCAGTACCAGGGGCAATTAAACAAAAAAAACCTATACCTTGATGCTGAGGCACAACTGAGTTAAAGCTATGCCAATACACAACTGCTGCACTCCTGCAAGTGAAGCTCTTTGCTGCCAGGGGAAAGTCACCTCCAGTACACAGACAAGGTGCTCTCAATCTTGCCTGGAACCCGGCTGCTGTGTTCTCCAATTTACATCCATTATCTGTGTTTCAATGGGCAGATGCATAGCCTCCCCTGAGGCCGAGGGGAGGTGTGCAACAAGGCAGGGCCACACCAACTATGATCCAGGCACCAGAAGCTTCAGCAGAGGCCACCCGGCACTGTAGCCAGCCCCCTGGCACCTGACTTTCCCAAGTTTCTCAATGTCTTCTGTTCTGCTCAGACTGGAACACTGACAGCATAAAGATATGGCCTGCACTCCTTCCTTTCCATAGCAGCAGGGGACCAGGTGCCAGCTTCAAGTCCTTCCTTCTTTCCTAGGCCTGTGCCCCCATACTTAACCCTTCACCTACCAGTGCCCATTTTTCTAGTAAAAATGCTACTGTACAAGTACTTCTAACATGCTACTTGTTTCACATCCTGCTTGTACATCTTATAGTGTTTAAATGTTAATAGCTGGTTTTTTAATTCCTAAACTTAGCACATAGGTTCATAAAGCACTTTAACAAGGTGATTCCAGTTTTGAAATGTAGTCATTCAAAGGACTGGCAAGATAGCTAAGCAGACTAAGTGCCTGCTTAGGCAAGTGCAGGGACTGAGGTTCAACTGTGGGCACCACATGCCGTGCCGGACCCACCCCCAGACATCTGAGCTGACATGAAGACTGGGCGTGGTAGCACAAGCCTATAATCCCAGATCTGAGGAGGCTGAAAATAGGAGGATCACTATGACTCCAAGCTGCATAGTGAGACCCTATACCAAATACATTAGATAGACAGCGAGAGAGAGAGAGAGAGAGAGAGAGAGAGAGAGAGAGAGAGAGAGAGAAATGTAGTCATTCAACTATACACAAAAAATACTGAATTCATAGACAGAAGTAAAAAGCAGGGTTATGTTCAACTCTATAACAGTCTAAAGGTAGCTACAAGATTTAAGCACAGTGTATGCAGTACCTTAGGAGCCTTCTCAATTTCAACGAGGCACATCCTGCAGTTTCCAGCAACAGATAGCCTTTCATGATAACAGAACCGAGGGATCTGCATGCCAACCTTCTCACAAGCCTAGATAATAAAACAAAACACAATTTATGTGGGGTGCAGTGGTACATACCTGTGACTCGGCTACTTACAAGCCTGAGGCAGCTAGATCACAGGGGTTGAGGTCAGTCTAGGCAGCTGTGCCAAGACCCTGCATTCCACGCCCAGTACCATAAAGATGGATGGCTGGATGGCCAGCCAGCTGGTTTTCCATCAGAATAATATGACTTCAGTCTGTTCTTGCTAAAGCAGAAGAGGCCATCTTATTATTCCTGCCATAAATATCACTATCTTTATCCATTCTAATGTCAATCCCTAAACACACAGTATTTTCTTCCTCCTTCACTCCTGATTACAACTCCTGCTGGCTCAGAATCCAAGGAACCTCATGGGATCTAACGGACCTCAGCATGCCATCATCTCACATGGAAAACCAGATAAGTATTCTCAGACTGTGATAAAGGCTGACTCCCCATGTCTGCTTTGACATGCTTTGACAAAAGTTCCCCGTTTTAAAGTCTGTCCCAGTAGTACCATACCTGGACTTCTTTGCTTGGCTCCCTTCCTTTGGATTAGAGACAGAAAATCACACAATCTAGCAGCCATGATCCATGTCTGCTCTTGGTTCCATTTATGCTTCCTCCCCCAGGACTCTGTTTTCTCTCTGAACTTTTTTCTGTTCTCTCTTCGCCAGTTGAGAGAGGACAGCCCTGCCCCACTATGGTCACCTCTTCTGTACAAGTTCCTCCTTCCCCCAGCCTGTAAACATGTTCAAATATCCTCAGCAGTCTGCTCTTCCATCCTTAGCTCTTACTTTTTTTTTTTTTTGTATTTTAGGGAATGTCCTACAGGGTGTTCAGGGTCTGCTACTAGATCAGACTTGTAGTGATTTGCCTGTTTACAGCCTCTGAAGAGCTGGGATTATAGGTGTGCACCACCACGCCCACTCTCAAGCCCAGTCTCAATTGCTGCTCAGCCTGATCAGGGGTGTGCCAGCACGGCAGGCCTGGGGATGGAACCCCCAGCCCCTAGCTCACAGATGCTTTAATCCACTGAGCTATTTGGCCAGCCCTCTCAGCTCTTACTTTAATTCCATCCATTTGCAATGCTTTAACCATTTAGTCAACAATGTATTCTAATTAAGTGCTCAAAGCAGCAAGAATAAAGACAAGCATTTCTCCAGTTTTCATTTTAGTTCACATTTCATGATTCCATCTAAACCTTTCCTTAAATCCCTGATAGCCCACTTCCCTAAGCCTCAAATTTAAATTGGGATTTGCATGTATGTTTCATAGACAGTTTAAATTCAAGTTATTTCTGTCCCCTACATATATCGCCAGACAAGCTAAAACAACCAGAATAGAAAACTGTAAGAACTCCTGTTCTCTGTCATCCCAAAAATTTTATCTAATTACTCCTTTAATATACCTTTGTTTTCATTCCCATCATTAGTATCTTTTAGGCCCTTTTATTTCCAGCTTCACATATACTAGATACTCTTTCCTTCTTTCTATTCTACCATTTTTCAAACTATCATCCTCTACTGTATCTGTCACACAGATTTTTTTTTGTCTTTATGAGACAGGGTCTCACTATGGCGTTCAGGCTGGCCTTAAGCTCACTTTGTAGTTCAGGCTGATCTCGAACTCACAACAATCCTCCTGCCTCAGCTTCTCGAGTGCTGAGATTACAGGCCTGCACCACCACGCCTGGCTTGTCACACAAATTATAAACTACCAAAATTTTCTTTTTGGGGGGGAGGGGAGAACCAGGGATTGAACTCAGGCCCTTGCGCTTGCCAGAGAAGCACTTTTTCCACTGAGCCATCTCCCCGGCCCAACTACCAAAATTTTCTACAGGCCAAAGAATAAGTTCTTTTCCTTGGTAGGTCGTTTTAGTTTATGACAACACCTGCCCTTCCTCTACACACATTATAATTTTTTTTTTTGTTTGTTTGTTTTTACATTATGATTTATCATGTTTGAACTATTTGAAGCTTCCTAAATACAATGAATAAATTTAACACTTAAAACCTCCTCAGGGGCCGGGGAGATGGCTCAGTTGAGTAAGTGCTTCCCTGGCAAGCTCAAGGGGCTGAGTTCAATCCCCGGTTCTGCCAAAATATAAAAAATAAATAAGTAAAACCTCCTGAGGGATCATCTGAGATACTCTGGCATTTCTTTCTACCAAACTATTTTCCACTGCCCATCCCCTCCACTGCACCTTGAACACTTTGGTTACACATTTAATGTTTATATATCCATGTTTAGCACATGGTTTGGAAATGACTGCTGAAAATAACAACAAACAGTTAGCTCTATAATAATCCACAAGTGAAATGAAGCATCATTTTTATGACCAACTCTGTTATTTCTGTTATATTTGGAAGATTACAAATTCAAGAACATACTATATACTCTGCTGACATGCTTTTTAGGATGCATCCCTGAAAATAATATTAAAAAACAGAAAGGTTAAAAAAAGGCGGGTGGGGAGGGAGATGGCTCAGTGGAATAAGTGCTTGCCTGACAAGCGCAACGGTCTGAGTTCAATCCTCGGTTCTGCCAAAAAAAACAAGCAAACCCAGAAAGGTTATACAAAAGTGAAAAGATTCCAACAGGTTCACAATAAACTAAGGTTACCTTTTCAGAGATTTACACATGCTAATTCAGGTAACTTCATGCTTTTTAATGGTTATCATATGAGAAGTAGAATTAAAACAAAGTAACTACCACAGTTCACCAAGAATGCCAAAAACATAAAGAACAACTCAGTTTGAAACATAAAGATTAAAAAAAAAAAAAAGAAAAGACTAAAAATCAAATTATTTTCATAAAATTGTTATTGTAGTTCTAAGCAAATACATAGAATAAAGAAAATAAACTGGGGTTGGTGAGATAGCTCAGTAGACTAACGTGCCTGCTTAGACAATCTTGGGCAAGCGCAAGGATTGTGATATGATCCCTGGCACCACATGCACCGGCACCAGCCCTGTCCCTGGGCACACTGAGCCAGCCACCGAGACTGTGCATGGTGGCGCACATCTGTAATCCCAGGGCTGGGATATAGTGAGAACCTGTAACAAGCAAATACATTAAAAAAAAAAAAAAAAAAAAAAAGGACCGGGGAGATAGCTTAGTAGAATAAGCGCTTGCCTGGCAGACACAAGGGCCTGAGTTCTGCCCCCGGTTCCACAAAAAAAAAAAAAAAAAAAATGGAACACACATACTAATAAAAATAAAGAATCAGCATGTACCCACTTGGAGGACAGTAGTTCCAGGTTCCACCATGACTGACTGGCCATCAACGAATACTTCAATTAAGTTGCTGGCTGCAGTGGCAGTTGTTCGAACTGATCATTAACACAATGACATGAAAGACAAATTAATATAGCAAAGGATTAATTAAATTGTATGTAAATGTCTCTATATTTTCTATTATTTTTCTGTTTCTCTAGGTGAAAACTTTTAAAATACTGAATTAGAAAAAATGCTTTTTCAGCGAGGGAGATAGCTTAGAAGCCTAAGTGCCCGTCTGGCAAGTACAAGGTCCTACATTCAATCCTCAGTATCAAAAAAAAGCTATTTCAGGGCCGGGGAAATGGCTCAGTGGAATAAGTGCTTCCCGGGCAAAGGTAAACACCTGAGTTCAATCCCCAGTTCTTCAAAAGTAAATAAATAAATAAAGCAAAGGTTATTTTGAAATACCTTCTTCTACTTAGATCACTTATTTCTACCTTATTTAAAACAAATTATGGGGTTCAGCTTTTTTTAAAGATATCTCACAGACCTATGAATTTACCAAGGTAAATCTAGTATGAATACAAAAAACCCAACTCACCATATCCTGTAGAAGACTTAGAAAGGCCAACTAAGGCCCGCCTAACAGGAATCCTTAACATATTGCTAAAAATGAAAAAGAACAATATTATTGTAGAGAAAAAAAAACACACACACACACATAATTACACAGTTTTTGGTATCAGGCAGGAGGATTCCCAAGTTTAAACTCAGTGTACGCAATTTACTGACTTAGCAAGACCCTACTTCAAAACACAAAATAAAATAAGAGCTGGGGATATAGCTTAGTGCCAAGGACATGGATTCAAAGCCCAAGTACTGTAAAGAACAAAGTATAACATTAATACCTATATAAAAGTCTGTCTGCCTTCATTTTCTGACAAAATGTATTCTGTCAATGAGCTAAGTGCAGTTATCTCCTAAAATGTTCCTGTGATTCCTGCCTTGAGCAGCCTTACAAGCCAAAGTCTCTGATGTGCTGCAAGGGCCACTTTCTGTGCTAAGACATTCATTTATTTTTCAGGCTTATAACAATCTTATAACAATTATATAATACTTATCCTACCTTTGCTTTATTATGAGTTCCTTGAATCTTTCCATCATTAGTAACCACCCACAAGACTGATACACAGGGGCCGGGCGTGGTGGCGCATGCCTGAAATCCCAGCACTCGGGAGGTTGAGGCAGGAGGATTGTTGCTGAGTTTGAGACCAGCCTGAGCTACAAAGTGAGCTCGAGGCCAACCTGAACTGCATAGTGAGACCCTGTCTCAAAAAGACAAAAAAAAAAAAAAAAAAAAAGACTGATACACAGCAGGCTTTAAGAGTAATTCTGAACTGGGAGCACTTTTGCTTCCTAGGGAATGTGTGGCAATGTCTGGAGACTGTGGTCAAAATGGGGGACCAGTTATTGGCACCAATACGGTGAGCAAAGGGAGTGTTCAGCGTTCCACAGTCCACAGGACCACCCCCCACAATAAAGAATTATCCAAAGTACCAACAGTGCTGATTTACTGAAATAAACAGGAATTAATCACAAAGACATTACCACTTCAAAAGACACACCTAACCAAACAAACAAAAAACTATAATAGCAAAACTCTGTCTCAAAAAGAGAAACCCTGTCTCAAAAAACAACAAAACAGGAAAAAAAACCTGTAAAACTTCAGTTTTTTGTGCATTCATTATCATGTAGGTTAAACCCTGATTTTATTTTATTTTATTTTTTTTTGAGACAGGGTCTTGCTACATAGCTCTCTTATGATAAAGCCAAAATAAAAAAAAGGAGATTTTTTTCAAATGGGAAAGGGAACAAAAGATTGAGGGAAGAAGAAACAAGACTTTAAAAAAACGAAAAACATGGAAATAGAGCTTGTGCAAATAGGAAGCAGACACTCAACAGAAGGAGCAGGGGACAAAAAAATGTGCTGTGTATGTATACCAATTCCTTTTGATAAAAGTAGCTGCTGTGTGCTGCTATACTGCAAAAAGTAAAATGCCTACATTAAAAAAAAAAAAAAAAAAACTATCAAAGGCACATACATATACACATTGTTGTCCCAGTATTGGGGACAGAACCCAAGGCCTTCCAAATGAGTCTCATCCTCAGTCCTTTTAATTTTTTTTGGCGCTAGGGACGGAGCCCAGGACCTTTCTCTACTTTTTGAGGCAGGGTCTAAATCTCTAAATTGCCCAAATTGGGCAGAATTTGTGATCCTCCTTCCTCAACCTTCCAGAAGGCTGGGATTATAAGCATGTATCACTATACCTGATCAAAAAAGACTTTTCTTGTTCTCTTTTTAAAGTCAGGATTTCACTATGCAGCTTCAGCTAGCCTTAAACTCACAGCAATTCTCCTGCCTCAGGCCTCAGGATTACAGGCATATGTCACCAAGCCCAGCACAAACACATTTTAATTTATTTTTATGTATTTGATGCAGGGTCTCACCAAGCAGCTCAGACTCCTAGTAAGCCTCCTGTTTTCAGCCTCCCCAGCACTGGGGTTACAGGGGTGCATTACCAGGCCTGGGTCTAAGACATACATTGTTACAGGACTTCTTTTGGGTGGCAGAGTTCTCAGGCTTTGCTTATGCTAGTAGGCAAGCACCCTGCTACTGAGCTATAGCCCCAACCCTATTAATGGCATATAAAGTAAACTTGAAAGCAGGCACAGTAGTACATGTGTTTAATCCTAGAACTCTGGGAAACTGAGGTAGGTTTACAAATTGGAGCCCAGAGTAGGCAACTTGTGACTTTAGAGTCTAAACTTGAACTATGGGGAAAAAAAATGTAAGAAGGGATGACAGGAATGGTGGCACAGGTCCTAGCACTTGGGAGGCTGAAGTAGAAGGATCACCAGGAGTTCAAGGCCAGCCTAGGCTACATAGGATCAAAAAAAACAGCCCCCAAGACCCAATAAGGATGGGAACGAGATGCAGATCAGAAGTGAAGGCCCTGGGTACAATTCCCAGTACTGCCTTGCACATACACACACAGACAGTGACACCTAGTATACCAGATTTTGGTGAATCAGACAGTAACACTTAAAAAAAAAATCTGAGAGCACAGCTCAATAGTAGAGTGCTTGCTCAGCATTAGCACAAGGTACTGGGCTTGATCCCTAGCACCAGGGGGAAAAAAAAAAATCAATAATCACTACATATTTCACACAATTTAGAAAGTTTAATATTATTTGTAATACAAAAGTAGTTGTTGTTGTTGTTTTTTGTCTGTTTCAGTAGAGATTTTATCTTTTGAAACAGGTTCTTCCTATGTAGTATAGTTGGTCATGCCTCAGCCTCCTAAGTGCTGGGACTATAGGCATGTGCCACCATGCTGGGACTTCTTGGTCTTTTTGAGTCAGGTTTTCACTATGCAGTTCAGACTGGGCTCGAACTCACACTATATCCCAAGCTGACCTCAAACTCCTAGCAATCTTCCTGCCTCAGCCTCCTGAGTGCTGAGGTTACAGGTGCATGCCACCACATCCAGCTTTGTGCCAACATTAGAAAGGAAGTGGAACAGAGCTAGGCTATCTCTTGGACATCCAGTATTAATAGAATACTGCATAGCTTCAACATAAGAAACTCAGATATGCAATACTTTTTCATGTTTTATACAGATTTATTAAGTGGGAATGGAAATAGTCATCTCATTAGAGGCTGCACAAGATAAACATGATGGGGGCTGGGGAGATGGCTCTGTAGAATAAGCATTTGCCTGGCAAGTGCAACAGCCTGAGTTCAATCCCCAGTTCTGCCAAAAAAATAAAAAATAATTTTAAAAAAGAGATAAACATAATGAACTAAGAGTGTGTTCACATGAAAGTGAACAAGATGAGCAATGCTCAAATCAGTGCTGGAGAGGGATAAAGACCTGTAAAACCCATACAGCAGGGTATGCCTACACATCCCTTTATTCTTAGGTATTCTTTTTGGAACTTTTCCTGATCCACAAATGACTGAATTTGCAGATATGGAAGAAAGATGTATCTCCATGAGGTAGGAAAATGTTAATGATCAATTAACTTTAAAGCTAGATTGGACATTTTTCCACATAGGAACTACAGCAGTCCATATTTTTGCCACATATTCACTTGTCTATCTTTAAAGTATTAACCTGGTCTAAGTCTGAATCATCCTTTGCCTGGACTATTCCACTTTCTACCATATCCTTCTCTCCACACCTTCCCCATCCTTTCCAATCTTGGCTTACAATCCTTTTCTCAGGCTTTGCTTGCCCAAGTTGCTTCAACATTTCCTAATCATTCCCCAATCATATGAATATAAGGGAAAAATATGTAACTCCTAATCTGCTAGATGTCAGACATGCCAAGTTTGTGTTTTCCAAAGTGAACTTTATGCAACAAAAACAATGCATGCTAGTTTTCATATGCTCAATGAGTGGATAACAAGAGTCGTGTCTGATTCATATCTTAAGGTGCAACCTCACCTTCTCCCCGGAAGGGACAAGGGTCCTCTATTGGCGTATTCAGACCCCAAGGACCCCTCAGAGACCCGGTCACTTATACATACATCTGATATCAACAACTGGCAAACCAAGTAGGTGTGTTATTCATAGTACAACCTTGGGTTAACGTTCATAAAGTCCCATATTCCTGGTTAGTGAAAAGAATAAAAAGTGTTACCCAACGTGGCCACTGGACAAAACAAAACAGGCGTGGCTAGTTACAAAGTGCTCCGGTGTAGTGTATTATATTTGGCTGGGCAGAGTCGCGCATGCCTATAACCCCAAGCACTTAGGAAGCAGGGGCAGAAGGATCACCCTGAGTTCGAGGCCAGCCTGGGCTATATAGTCAATTCAATGCCTGCCTGAACTCCATAGTGAGACCCTGACTAAAAATTAGTAAATAGAGATAAATAGATAGATAGATAGAGATAGACAGACAGACAGACTGACTGACTGACATAAAGGTGGTGCAAATGCTCAGTCCAGGCCTAGTCTACGACACGGGTCCCCTCCCGCAAAGAAAACGGCGTCCTGACGGGGCACTGCCCTTTTCCCTGCAAAAGGTCGCTCTTAAGCTTGCATTGGGGCAGATACTCCCGAGGGACGTCCTCCTCGTCCTTTTTGCTCCATCAGAAGAGAAACCAAAGCTAACAGCTCTCACTTATCCACTCCCAGAGGTTTCCAAGGCAGCTGGGCGGGAGGCAGTGACCAGTCAAGGACAAGAGGAGAATGAGTTGCCTCAGCCCAAGGGCATGTTCAGGTCAGAAAATAAACCCCGGATCAAGGCATTATAGCCTTCCTACCTAAACGCAACCTCACCTTCTCCCCGGAAGGGCCAAGGGTCCTCTGTTGGCGTATTCAGACCCCAGGGACCCCTCAGAGACCCGGTCGCTTATCAAATATGGCGGCCCCGGGTAATTCCGTCAGCTGGTCATGGAAAACGGAAAGCCAGGAGGGACCAGAATCTACAGATTCGACAATTTCCGGATCAGCCTGACATCGGAGGTTTCCGTCAGTCTGACTTGGTGGTGGGAAAGAGGAGGAGAGCGGACGATTTGGATCTGCAGTTCCGCCGGAATTTGCCGGAGCCTCCACACCGGGCTCCTTCGGTCATCTCTGGCATTTGAAAGGGCGGACCTGTAGTTCTCGTGAGCCGTAGAGATATGAATTTGAGAAATGCCCCTTTTATTCATTTATTTCCAAAAACACCGAGAGGTCTGCGGACAATGGGTGGGCCATTTAATGCGGGCCTCGCAGTGTTTACCGGAGGAATGAGAATAGAGGCGTACTGTGACCTTTAACCTCCCGCCGGGTGCCGCAGAGGGAAACGCCTCCTTCGCTATATAAGGCGTTTTCCGGCCGGCCGCGGCCCTTTTTTTCTCCCAGCGCTGGGCGCCGGCCTTTTGCGCTCTTCACCACTGCCCAGCTCCCGCAGACAGCTGAGGCCATGGGTTTCGGAGACCTGAAGAGCCCTGCCGGCCTGCAGGTGCTCAACGATTACCTGGCCGACAAGAGCTACATCGAGGGGTGAGCGGAGGGGCGGCGGCCGCGTCCCGGTTGGGCCACGTGGCGGGCGAGGGAGGCCGGGCTTGGAGGAACTGTTCGCGGAGAAGTTAGAAAGTGCTTTCCTCTTCGACTCTTTCCAGTAAGTGCCCAGCATCCTGGCCCCCTGTTGAGCCGCGGCTGTCGCTGCCCGGTCCTCCTCCCTGTCCGGGGGTCTCCGGAGTAGCAGGAGTTCTTAGGGTAGCGGGGTGACCCTAAGAGGGTCTCGATCCTAAAGCTGCTTGCAACTTTTTAAAAAGTTGGTAAAGGTGTATGGTAGAGCGGTAGTAGATGCATGGTTTTGATTTCTGCGAATTACTTTGCAGATAGTGTTTGCCACTTAGCTGTTTCTCAAGGCGAACTTTGTTTTATCTTTGTCAGGTTTGTGCCCTCACAGGCGGATGTGGCCGTGTTTGAAGCAGTCTCCTGCCCCCCGCCAGCCGACTTGTGCCATGTGCTGCGTTGGTACAATCACATCAAGTCTTACGAAAAGGAAAAGGCCAGGTAAAGGTATCTTTGTATCAGCTTGAATTAAACTTTCTGAATTTCAGACTTCACCTGACGAAATGAGACCCCTGGCTACTCTAGCTTTGTGGACTTGTCTTGTAAGCTGATTGCTTTCTGACAAAGACCAAGAGTTTGAAGTCCTCCTTTCTTTTTTTCACAGAACGGGTAGTTGAACTTTTCTCCACAGTGCCCTGCCAGTATGCTTGCACTGTGACCTGGGGGGCAGTGCTGGGGTGAAATTTGGGGAAAGTGGACTCCTACCCTGAGCATATTACCGGGAGCATGTTAAACAAATTACTACGAAGGGATATAATTATTAATAAAAACATGGTCTTAGAGTACTTTTCTAGAGAAAGACTTAAAATTAAGAGTGATTAAATGTAAGTTTTCATTCAAGCCTGCCAGGAATGAAGAAAGCTTTAGGCAAGTATGGTCCTGCCAATGTGGAAGACACCACGGGAAGTGGAGCTGTGGACAATAAAGATGATGATGATATCGATCTCTTCGGTTCTGATGATGAAGAGGTATGCCATCTTTTTAGTAGATTGTGGGCAGTGTCTGTGTAAGCGCTGACAGTGGAGCCAGTTTTCCAGGGTTTGAGTCTTGGCTTCACTTTATCACCTGCCTTTACACAGTTGTCACTGGTTACATGATGAGTAAAAATCAAATCACCATCTTTCGGCTGAGCTCCTGATGGATTTGTTTTTCTCTGACGAAGCTAGTGTTTGTGATAATTTCACCACCAGCTTCAACCTGAGGAACAACAGCTTTATGGAATACTGCAACTCTTTTTTTTTACAGGAAAGTGAAGAAGCAAAGAGGTTGAGGGAAGAACGGCTTGCACAGTATGAATCCAAGAAAGCCAAAAGTAAGTCATTTATAGGTGGTGTTTGTCTTCATTCCATGATAATAGGAGGAGCCTTTCATGAAGCTTGACAGCAAAGCAATTTCTTCCCTTTGTTGAATGGGTTAGTGTTTGGAAACTTCATAGCAGTTCTTAAAACTTCCACAGCTACTGGTCTGCAGCTGTTGTTAATTGTAGCAGCTGCAGCATTCCACTGTGGGAAAGAAATTGTTGCACAATTAAATACCTCTTTCTTAGTCAAAAAGAAAGTAGGCATGTGTGTGACAGACACAAAATTATTCTGTGCGTTTATTTGAGTGAGGAAATGGTACATTTCGAGCAACTTTCATATTTGTTTGTGGTACCGGGAGTTGAATCCAAGACCTTAGCTCCACCTTCAAACTGATTTTCATTTTTTTATTTTCAGACCACTTTGGAATCCTCCTGCCTTAGTCTTCTGGAGTGCTAGGATTTACACGCATAAAGCCATGGCAACCTGCTAAGATTTGGACTTAGGAGGAAAATACATAACTGAACTTAAATAATGTTTCCTATTTTCTAGAACCTGCACTTGTTGCCAAGTCTTCCATCTTGCTAGATGTGAAACCTTGGGATGATGAAACAGACATGGTAAAGTTAGAGGAGTGTGTCCGGAGCATTCAAGCAGATGGCTTAGTCTGGGGCTCCTGTGAGTTTGGTTTTTGCATTTTCAAATTGGCACCTGAATTTTGTATATATTTTCCCATCTAACAAGATTTTTTTTTTTTTTTAAGCTAAACTTGTTCCGGTAGGGTATGGTATTAAAAAGCTGCAAATACAGTGTGTGGTTGAAGATGATAAAGTTGGAACAGATATGCTAGAAGAGCAGATCACTGCTTTCGAGGACTATGTGCAGTCCATGGACGTGGCCGCTTTTAACAAGATCTAAAATTCATCCCGGATCACTGCACTTCAATAAAAGCTTGAAGGACAGTCTTTGACTCTTGAATCTGTTAAATAAAGCGTGAATTGTGATGCACACTATACTCATTAATTAGGTCCTCAGCAATTTGTGACACTGGTGATAGATTTGTTGTGACCCAGTGTCTGGATTGGAGTTAGAAAAATTAACAGATCTCTCTTGATAATGTGCAACAGTGCCAGATCACATCCAGCCCAGGAGGAAAGGCTTGCCAAAATTTGTTATAGATTATAATTACTTGTATACGTATTGTAAAGCGTAATGCTGCAAAGTTGGGATCTGAATTACTGGGAATGTGGAGTTGGCATTATGTTATGTCCCTAGATGAACACTGTTGATTGCCAGGTGGCTTTGCCTTTGTAAAGGTTCATGAGGTACATGGTGGGCTGTTGCCCTTGGCTTTGGGCATTAATTGAACCAGTAATCCAGATAGACAGGAGTAGAACGGTAAACAGAAAGTTCTGTTTACTGTTACCTGCCTTTCCCTCTTCCCATTGGACCCAGCACCTTGGCCCTAACCTTGTGTTTGAGCTTCTGATGGGCAGGCACACATTAACTTCCCCAGGCTGCTTTAATTTGTAGTCCTGCTTCAACCTTCCAGAGTGCTAGGGTTATATGTATTTGCTACTGCACCAGCTTGTTTCCCCAGGACTTGAGGTATTGAGGATCTCACTATTAGATGATTTGCCTGTTTACAGCCTCTCAAGAGTTGGGGTTCCACCCAGTCTCAGTTGCTGTCTCAGCAGGCCCCAGGAGCAGGGGAGGCAGGCAGGTCAGGGGATTGAACCCCTGCCCCCTGCAGTCCCTGTACCTGCTTGCAGGTGCTTTAGTCCACTGAGTTATCTGACCAACACTTTTTTTTAACATCCTTACCCTTTTTTAAAGCGTTTCTTTACGAAAGTGTATGAAAGGCTTTATTTCTGTAGGTGAGGACCAAAGAAAACAGCCAGGGAGATGGTTCAGTAGAATAAGCATTTCCCTGGCAAGTGCAATTGCTTGAGTTCAATCCCGAGTTCTGTAAAAGAAAAAAGAAATCAGATGATTTGTTTTAGATCCTTGTTTTGTTCCCCTGACGGTTGAACCTAGACAGCACAGAACATCCCAACCCTGGTTTTTTTTCTTTTTTGGAAGAACCAGGGTTTGAACTCAGGCCCTTGCACTTGCCAGGGAAACAATTATTCCAATGAGCTATCTCCTGAGCCCCGGTGAGGTTTTTTGTATTGTTTGGTTTTTTGTTTTGGTGTTTTGAGACAAGGTCTTGCTGCTATGCAGTCCAGGCTAACCTTGGAGTCATGGCTATTGTCATCCTGTCCCAGCCTCTTCAGTGCTGGAGATCACCTTACCCAGCCTCTCGTTCTTTTTCAAATTTTAAGGTAAGGTTTCCAAAACTCTTCAGGATGATCTTGAACTGCTGATTCTGCCCCTCTCAGGAACAGATTATAAATTAATACTGGGATTATACAGATGCCATCAAACCCAATATAGGTCAGTTTTTCCATACTAAATAGTGCTCTTCACTGTCAGTCTGGTTTTATGTCGTACTACCTGGAACGTGGGGGAACTGGTAAAGAGTTAAGCAGGTGGAGATGGGTATTACATTTATTTTATTTTTTTATTTTTTTATTTTTTTTGTCTTTTTGAGACAGGGTCTCACTATGTAGTTCAGGCTGGCCTTAAGCTCACTTTGTAGCTCAGGCTGGTCTCGAACTCACAACAATCCTCCTGCCTCAGCCTGGGTATTACATTTATTAAGCAGCATGCAGTCAGCAGATGCAGCCTAAAATGGAGAAATCTTCAGGTTGTTAAGCTTGTCGGCGCCAGCAGAGGGCAGCACTTCATTTCCTAAAAAGCATGGGTTCCTGCAAAGATGAAGCACCATTTGGTAAAAAATATTCTTAATCTAAACGTACACATTGATTTCCTACTGGTGTCCTTATAAATATAAGAGCAGAAACCTGTTATCTGAGTTCTTTGGAATAATTATGGAGATTTGGGTAGCACTTCTACCATCCATATGACCTAACACTGCCACAGTATTAGGTGTGTGTGTGTGCGCCCCTGTGTACGTGTGTCAGTCTCACTGTGTAGTCCGTGCCGTCTTGAACTCACTATGTAGCCCACACTGGCCTCCATCTTACAATCCTGCTTCAGCCTCCAGAGTGGTGGGATTACAGGTGTGTACCAGCATGCTCAGAAAGAACAGGGAAATTTTTAATTCATTTTATTGGTGCATTTTACATATACTTACTGATCCTTCCTCATAGAGACTCTGGCTGTACATAACTTGACTCCCTTTTTCTCCCTATTCTACCTTCCCTTCAAGCCCTCCTCCCCTCCCCACTTACAAAAGCTTTGTTTCCATTTTTCATTTCTTTTTATTTTCTCTTTGTCCTTTCCCCCTCCTTTGTTCCCTTCCTCATATGCACATTTTCTTCCTATGTTACAATACCTATTCTGGTCCTTATTTACACTTTTGGTTTCTCACACTAGAGAAGCAGTTTGGTAAGAAGTGGGAATTTCTGCCTGGGAGCTCTGAGTGATGCAGTTGACTGAATTCAGAAGTCACCAAGGCAGTGTGGGCAGGAAGGTGACCGCGCCTCTCAGCCAGCCAAACCTGTTTCCTCTCTGCTGCAGTCCAATGCACAGTAGCAAAGCAGATCACGGACTCCCTTCTGTTACTTGTTAGGCTGCCCTTTTTTCAGTCTTTTTGAGACAGGGTCTGGCCTTGAGCTCACTATGTGTTTTAGGCTGGCCTCACAATCAAGGTGATTTTTCTGCCTCAGCCTTCCAAGGGCTGGGAATTCAGATGTGTACCACCACACCTTTGTTTAAAATTCTGAATTGTGAGATAGGAAACAGTATGTTATTATTTTAAGTAACTTAAAATTTTATGGCAGTGTATTAAGCATCACTAATTAATAAACAGTTATGGAGTTTTGGGGTTTGTTTGTTTTTTCTTACCATTTTTTTGGTACTGGAAATTAAACTCAGGACCTTATGTTTGCCAGGCTGGTGCTGTGCCAGTGAGCTACATCCTCAGCCATAACAAACAGTTTTTGTTTTTTGGTGGAACGGGGGATTGAACTCAGGCTCTTGTACTTGCCAGGGAAGCACTTATTCCACTGAGCCATCTCCCTGACCCCCAGTTTTTAAAGCAACCAACTAATTCATAAGTGTGTATACACTGACTACATAAAGAAATTAAATATACTTTTTTTTGAGACAGGGTCTTACTATATAGTCCAGCCTGGCCTTGAACTCAGCAATCCTCCTGCCTCAGACACGTATTTTGGCAGGATGAGTAGTGTGCGGTGGCGCATGCCTGTAGTTCCGCCACTCAGTAGGCCGCGGCAGAAGGATGACCCGAGAATTCAAGGCTAGCCTGGGCTAGAGTAAGTTCTAGGTCAGCTTGAATTACATAGCAAGAGCCTCTCAAAAAAGAAACAAAAAGGGCCAGGGAGATGGCTCAGTGGAATAAGCGCTTCCCTGGCAAGCACAAGGACCTGAGTTCAATTCCCCGGTTCCGCAAAAAAAAAAAAAAAAAAAAAAAAAAAAAAAACAGGGCCAGGGAGATGGCTCGGTGGAATAAGCACTTCCCTGGCAAGCGCAAGGGCCTGAGTTCAGTCCCCGGTTCTGCCAAAAGAAAAAGAAACAAAAGAGTATATCTAATAGTTTGTATTAGTCCAAAATTACCATGATTTAAGCAAAACAACTTTTTTTTTTTTCCTTTGGTGCTAGGGATTCAAACCACAGGGTCTCACATGTTAGGCAAGT
>PVKA01031824.1:5246-25997 GCA_004027165.1 Ctenomys sociabilis | reverse complement strand
TTGAATCTTTGATATAATTCAGCTATAAAAAAACCTGTAAATATAATTTCATGTATGCACCTTGTACAGTACCAAAACGTTATGAAAACAGTTTGCAATGTATTAATTCATCGACTCTGTATGGTTAAGGTGTCTTGAAACTGTCTGATTGACATTTGTATTTTAATAAAATAAAAATAAATGGAAAAAAAAATACTGTGTGAGGTTAGATTTCTAAACTTATGTGTAAACATATATAATTGTTTATTCATATTTTTAAAATATATTTTAACTTTTTAATTTTTTTTTACATTATGTTTTGTAGGGACTTAAAGTTTAACATATAAATGCTTAATGAAAAATATCTGTTCCATGTTAAGCCTAAAATGTTTGATATTCAGACAGATAGTGAGGTTAAGCTCAACAGCCTAGGTTGTATGGTAATAACAATAAGCTTCTCTTCTGGAGGGTTAACAATCTAAGTTTGCATATGAAAAATCAGAGAAAAAGCAGGGCCACAAGGACAGCCAACATTTTGGCCCTAGACTTTCAAGGGCCAATTAAGACTTAGGACATAGGAAAACCTGTACTGCAACATCATGAAACTCAGTTGGAGATTATGAGGCCAAAGAGGAAGATCAATGATATAGAGTGTGCCTAAGGAGAGTCACTTGGAAAGAACACATTCTCTCAGGCTTTCACAGAAAGCAAATTGGTCAAGCAATGACTGTGAGTCATCCACATATCTGACACAGAGAAAGGATCTACGAACAGTGGTACAGGGTCTCAGGACAAATCCTGAGCGGATTTCACTGACCTTAATCAGATACAGAAGCTACAATTCTTGTTACATAGATCTTAGTTCATCTTGGTCTTAACCATCCAGCAGAAAAGTATAAAAATGAAGTATAAGAAGTAAAGCCATATTAATATACTGAGCTATAAACCACTCAGGTCAACAACTTCTGACATTGCCAGACATATGGAAAACCCAATACTATTATGGATTACTGAATTCACACACTTATAATGTTTAAATGACAAAGCTAAACAAAAAACAGGATACAAATGAGTGACCATTTTGTATCTGTATATTCAAAAGAGTGAAGATAGATATACAGCTACATTTTCTTAATTCAATGCATAGAAGGATCTGTTCTAATAGTGTTTGTAAATAAAATATCATGTCTGTGTCTTGTACAACAAATAACCACTAAGAAAACAATGTGCAATGTATTAATTATTGAATCTGTCCCACTAATTTGATCTGAAACTGTCTCATTGCTATTTGTTTTTCAATAAAATTATGGAAAAAATAAAATAAAATATGTCTACTATTTTCATAATTTTAAAGACTTGGGTTTTAAGAATTTAGTATAAAATCCATCTGAGGCTGAATATTAACAAAACTGTGTCAATTCTTCAAAACTGAAAGGGCGTTTGTGGTTACACAAGTTTGGAGAACAAATGAACTTTTCAGTGTACTTTTTTTTTTTTTCCAGCATAAAACAGCTTCCAAAATGTGAGGTAAAGTCATGTCCAGAAAATATTAAGTTGGTTCTGAGATCTAACTGAGCAGAAATGTCCTGCTGAGCCAGCAGAGCGACACGCATGCTCATCGGTTTTCCCAGGCAGCAGCGCCCAGCCCCAAGGCTCCTCCATGTGACTCTTCAGACTCAGGCCTGAAACACCTGCTCTGAATGCACATAAATTCAGAGTTCACCTTACCTCGCAGGCTTCCTATTATAACTGGCAAGCTGCCTGGGCTCCCCTGGTGACCTCCCCTCAAAAGGACTCCCATTTTGTGATGGTGCAATGTCGCAGGTGGCAGTCGGGCACTCCTCTAGCTGGGCTAGCAGAGGCCACCAGGACAGAGAGACATCTCCCAGGCCCAGCATCAAAATTAGAGCCTCTGCACATACATACACACACACACACAGAGAGAGAGAGAGAGAGAGAGAGAGAGAGAGAGAGAGAGAGAGCCATGGTACACTGTAGGGTGAGTAGTCATTCAAGAAGGAAACTGGCCACTGAGTGAGAAGTAGAGAAAGTCACATCGGTACTTGTCCCATCAGCACAGAGCCCAGACGATAAGGTAGCAGAAACAGCAGGGTAGTACACTCTATGGTTTGGGTAGTTTGAGTGCCTGGAGATGCTCATGTTCTGGGAGGTTGGTGCCTGGTGTGGTGATAGGAAAGCTGGTGGGACCTGTATGTGGTAAGGTCTACAGAGGTCCTCAGGACCCTGTGCTCTGCCCTGGGAAAAGAACACTGGCCTTTGGTTAAGTGCTCTGGGGACTGAGCTGTTATAGAAGTCTGAGCCTGACCTCTGAGTCTCGCTGGTCTTCCATTTGGTGGTAGCATCACTTGCTCACATCACATGCTCCGGCTATGGTGTGGTGCCATCTTCCATCTTGAATGTTGAAGCTCTGAAACTGTGAGTTTTTTAATTTATAAAGTCAGCTTGCCTTACGTGTTTTGCTATAGCAATGAAAAACTGACTAACGCAGATGCAGATAATGGTCAGCATCAGGGAAGTTCGGGATCAGATTAGGAAGGTGGGAGCAGGGCTCAGGGAGCACAGCAACATCACTGTTCCTGGCTGTGCTGGGAAGTCTGGAATGCCAGCTTGATCGGCTTTGGATCTACCAAGGGAGAATGAAGCACCGTCTGGGGTATCTGGATGGGGAAACACGAAGGTGTACCCTTGAGGTCTGTGTCCGATTACTCAACCCTTCCTGTCCTGCACTGTTCCCTGCTCTGTTTCCTGGTCATGAGGGTCTAAGTAGCATTGCTTGGCTGTGCCCCTCTGCCATGAAGTTCCCGCTGTGGAATGTGCTAGTCAGGGACTAAATCCTCAGAACCATGAGCTGAATTAAACCTTTCCTCCTTTGCCCTCTGGGTATCAGGTAGTGTGTTCCAGCAATGCAAAAGCTAACAGCATACTGGCACTGCTGGGCAAATTTCAAGTTAGAGCACAGAAATAAGGTGAGGATGGGAAAAGTACATGGATAACCTACTACCTAGGTGCTTTTAAAAATCTCATTTAATCTTCATAATAACTATGCAAAGTAGGAATTACTCCATTAGGGAGGTGAGAAACTGAGGTTCAGAGATGCTGTCCGGTTTTGCCCAAATCACATGGGGAACGTACAGAGCAGTGAAAATTTGAACTAAGGGCAGCTTAGCCTCGAAGATGCATTGCTACATTCACCTCATCATTTGCCATAATTTTGATTTATTTAATGCCAAATCTTTCTAAACAGAATCCCATTACTTCTTATTTTATTTATTCTTTTCCTTTTTAAATTTGTATTGTGTTGTGTTTTAAAACTTCTCAGTAGTCTGAACTCATCAGAGGTTATGGAAGAGGCACAGAGTCGGATCTACCTGTGAAGGGTATTTGAAGGCAGCCAGGAGGAAAGCAGGATGCTAGATGAAAAGCCAGGCTGCAACTTCAGAGGGGACCCCTGGGGATGAAGAGGAACTGAAGGGAGAGAACAAAACTTGGAGAAGGAAGCCAGGTATTTGGTAAAAGTCGGGTCGGATGTGGAAATTTAGAGCCTGCTGCTGGGCTTCTCATTGCTGGGGCTTTACGGTAGCGCATCACGTGGAGTGGACACGTTGGTCAGGATCCATCTTAAGCCCTGGGATGGGGCGGGGAGCATGTTTTAACATGTAATTTTTTAGTACAAAAATCTGCTGAAATTCTCTTGATTTTTTTTTTTCTTTCTGTATTTGGGACAGGATCTACAGGGTCTCACTACATAGATCGGACTCCTAGTGCCTGTTTTCAGCCTCCCAAATGCTGGGATTACAGATGCGTGCCACCACGCCGTATCAATCGCTGTCTCAGCGCACCCTTCAGGCGGGGCCGTCACAGCACGCCCGGGACCACCCCCAGGCCCTGCGCTCTGCCTAAGCAGGCACTTTAGTCCGCTGACCTGTCTGGCCCGCCCATTCTTGACTTTTTAGAATTTGTACTTTTGTATAAAAATTTACACTTTTGTATAGACTAAGCGGATAACAGTATACAATGTATCAACTATTGTAACTGTCTCAATAACCTGCTTTGAAACTCAGTTTCATTGTTGTTTTTATCTTCTTTTTTTTTTTTTTAAGTAAAGAACAACTGAAATAAGGGAAAGGAGAAAAGAAGAAAGGAGAAAATACACACACACATACACACATATACAAGATAGCTCTGTGTGTGTGTGTGTGTGTGTGTGTGTGTACATATATGATAGCTAAATAATTTTAGTACTAATTTCTATTGGTTTATTCATAGAGACAGTTAATGTTTAATTGTTTGATCAATTTTGCACACCTGTATCTGGTATTCTGAGCTACTACTTTGAAAATTTCTACTATCTTGTTTTGATATTCTGTGTAGTTCATTGGGCTTTTTTTGTCTTTGTTTTTGTTTTTTCTTTTTAAAATAAAATATCTCCAATTTTACATGCATCATTGCTAATAAAAAATTATACATATTTATATAATATAAATGTGTTTCAAATAATGGGTGGTCAACCACACATCTTTTTCATATTTGGTAACAGTTAACACTAGAAGGCAAGTCCAGGGAATAAAATTTTTGTCGTTAACAATTCACATATACTTGGTATTTCAGAGCACCACCTGGTGGAATAATTCACAATAACAGCTCAGAAAACGAAGCTTGAAATGGCTCTGGCTGGCAGGTATTGCACCTTAGGCACTCAAACTTTTTCTTTACTTTGCTTATTCCTCTCTTTCTTTCCCACCCCCTCCCTCTCTGTCTTTTTACTCACTGCAAGCACTTTCCCTCTCTTGTTTTTTTAAACCTGAAGCCATTAGTTCCTTTAATTCCTCAAAGCTGGTTTATTTACGTTTAATCTAGGTAATGCCTTAGAATTTATAAATTTCAAATAGAAAGGAAAATATATTTCATGTTGCAATATTCCATTGTCTTCTAAGGCCAGATCTTTCTACTCCCCCGAGGAGTCCTTAACTGTGTGTATATCTATTTTACACAGAAACATTCATTCTAATAGGACCCTTCTTCCTATTTTACATGTAAGTTATGCACAAAGTTGACTGATTTTCAGGATTTTAGCTTATTGTTCTGACCTACCTGCCAAGTGGTTTTCAAAAGAGTGGAAAGTTGATTTAATCTAACTTTCTTAAGGCTCTCTGATCTCCAATAAACCAGCTGATAAAAAATCACTGCAATAGAATACATAAATATATGAGAAAGTTGCAGAGAGTGCTAATCTAAAGATTTCATAGCGGCTCAGCCCATTTTCCTGCCCTCAGTCCTTTTCCTGTGTTTAGAGTTAATAAAGGCTTCCCTACCCCTTATTTCTGCTTCTCTGCTGTGCTGTTGCCACCACTGATGCCTCTCAGACCTATCAATTTCTATGAAGATTTGTCTGCATGATGTCAAAAAAGTATGCTGAAACAGTCCTCAGTTTACAGATCAAAAAACAAGCACAGAGAACCACTGAACTCCAGAAGAGCGTGCTGCTCCATGGGGCCACAGAGATAGCTCAGCTGTCTAAGCGCCCGGTGGAGCGTGCCGGTAATCCCAGCACCGTGAAGGGTGAAACAGGAGGATCAGTACAAAACCAAGCTGCAGAGTGAGACCCTGACCAAATACATAAAATGTAGAAAGAGATGCTGCTGCTCCATGACACAAACTGAGTTTTTTTTTACAACACAGGGAGGTTCACTGGTAGAATACAGAACATTTTCCTGCATCCTTCCACATTTGAACTGAAACAGGTTCCACAGTATGGGTGCGCTCTCTGTCCCTCGGGGAGTGTCTCTCTCCTGCTGTCATTTCTCCTCCAGAACCTCCTGATAGCCCCAACACCATTCTGGAAGAGATGCTAACCAAGGTTCTGAAAACAGAAAGTCTAGAAATCGATTTGGTCTGTGGGCCACAGACTTGCCAGCAAGGAGGCCAGGCAAACAGTACAAGAGTGTAACATGGTTCTGCCCTCTTCTTTGCACTTGGAAGTCACCGCCCCTGGCACTGGATGGTGTTAAATATAATCTAAAGGCTTTAGATTGGGCACATACACAAACAGATAGACAAGGCTACCTTTGTTTCCTTTGTTTCTCTTGAAAATTGCTAGAAGCCACTGCATACACAGAGAAAACAGGAGTCTCAGCAGACCTCCTTGGCCCACTCTAGGTATGCACACTCAGCTCAAAAGACTGTCTCCTAGACCCTTCCTAAATCATTCCAGGCTTGAGCAATCCCTTGAAAATAAAATAGGTGATACAAACATATATGGTCTGTCTGTACGAGGTAACTTTTATTTATGGCAAGCAAAACAGCAGATTTGGCCTTCAGCTATGAGTATCAAAGAGCTGTGGGTACTGAAACAGCAAGAAGTCTGCGTAGCTGGTTATTCCAGGCAGATAAATCACTAGCCTGTGGTCCTTCTCCTGAATAGTCTTTGATTTTACAAATGTAAGTGATTTCTTTCTCTTTCTTTTTTCTTTCTTTCTCTCTCTCTTTCTTTCTTTCCTTCCTTCCTGCTTTTATTTCTTTCCTTTTCTTATTAGAAAAAAATCTGTGTTGACTTAAAGAAAATGTCCTGAATATGCAATTAATGAATGTATTTACAAATCTAAAATCTGCAAAAATTTTATTGTCATTCAACTTCAGCAAACATATTTGAGAGTGTACTCTTGTTGAAATAATTGTTTTGTGTGTTTATACCATTGTCCATCTGTCTGTTTAACGTATGTCAATAACAGGTTGAAGTACATGTAGCTGCACCACTGAACAACAGAATACATTTTAGCTCAGCATTTTGTTTTTATTCTTGTTTGTAGTCTTTGGTTCAATTTGAGATTTCCATATAAATATCATCTTATAGATTTTCAGGGTAGTAAACCTTACCTAAAATTTTAGAAGTTAAAGACCCATAGTCTAAAGACCTATAAATTAAAGAGCTAAAGTTTGGTACCATAAAAGTTATATATAACTGAGTTGTTGTATATGTATCTATGTGTCAGTTTTCAGATACCAGTTCTATTTTGGACAGAACATCTATAGACACTTGTGGTATAGCCCAAGTATGTTTGTTCATAGTGCTAAAAGTAAGTTAGCGAGAGAAAACCTTAAGAAGTCTCTAAAGCTGGCAACATATTACCATCCCAATTATTAGCTCATTCAAATAATATGACAAGTTTGGCTCTATAAATTCAATGTCTATCACTGTTTGTCTATAAGAATTTAACGGTTCTTCAATGCTGCAACATAATATGAATTACCAGAGAAGTGGATGCACCTTGAGACTGTTCCTCAAAGCAAAATAAATACAAGTCACTTCAATAAATACTGCACTTTTTTTCTAAAGGAAGACAGCAAAAGAGTTAATAAGCACTGAAGAGTGTCATACAAACTGAAATGGATAGAAAATGTTCAAATAGAGACAGGAATAGAAAGGAGAAAGAAGAAATGAAACACGGAAAAGTAAAAAGAAAATGAAACAGGGAAAAATAAATTAACAATGCTTTGTAAATGGTGAGAAGAACAATGACCAATAGAATGGTAGAGGAATGGGGAAAAGAGAAACAAGTATTTCTTATAAAGTTAGAAATTCTCTGTGATGTATATCTGAAATGTACCAATAAAATCTGATTGGGAAAAAAAATTGTAGAGAAACAGTACACATTGTACAAAGTATTTAAATGTTGTAAAAAGATACCATGATTTGTTCATGGGATATACATTATTCTGATCTAATTGGTTATTCTAGTATTAATGTTTTCTGTATTTTAGGGAAGGGTCTATAGGATGTACAGGGTCTCACTACTAGATCGGATGTGTAGTGATCTGCCTGTTTACAGCCTCCCAAGTGCTGGGATTACAGGCCTGAGCCACCTCGCCCAGTCTCATTCGCCCTGGAGCATGCCCCAGAGGCTGGGCTGGCATGGCAAGCCCAGGGATCAAACCCCTGACCCCTGTGCCTGCTTGCAGGTGCTTTAATCCACTGAGCTATTTGGGCAGCCCCATTTATTTATGTATTTATTATTGAGACAGGGTCTTACTCTGTATTTCAGGTTGGCCTTGGATTCATTATGTAGCTTAGGCTTGCCTTGAACTTGTGGTAATCCTCCTGCCTCTGCCTCCCAAGTGCTGGGATTACACAGGCCTGCACCAACATGCTCAGGTTTATGACAGATCTTTAAATATTCAAATATTAGTAAATTTAATTTTCTCTGCATGTTATACATGGACAAACCTCTGATTTACAGTTATAGGTATACAGAATTTATTGACTAGATGGCTGACTAAGAGTGAAGAAACAGTCTCAGGTGAAAATTCACTCTGAGCTCTGACCAAAACCCTTTCACTATTCTCAAGGACTTCCATCACCTACAAGTCTATATTATGAAGCCCATTTTTAGTAATAACTTTTCAGGATCAGGGGAAGGCAAGATGCCCTGACAGTGCCTTTTATCACTTGGTCAACCATTTGCCTGTAAAGAATCTGAGGTTCAGATTTTGGCTCTAAAGAGAAGAAACTAAGAAGAGCTAAGAAAAGTATCTAGGGAGTTTGTGTGCTGGGTTTTATAGTGCATTTTCTAAGAAGATAAATCCTTTACATTCAAGATATCTGAACTCTGATTTTGACCATCTTACTCTACAACAAAACCTGTTCATCCATATATTCCACTGGGGTAGCTAGAAGCAAATTACGCCTGAGCTAGGAAAGATGCTTGACATATCTTGAAGATAAAATGCTAACTTCCTTACTCAGAGCTCTCTGAGGTACAGTGGAGAGATTGTTGTGCTTATTTTATTTTGCATTTTGTTCGATTTTTGGTATGGAAAAATTCTCACAGAGTATATAACAATGATAATGTTAGTAAATATGTCAAAATGATTTGAAAAGAATTAAGATGTTTTGTTAACTATTAAATATTTTCACTAGAGATGAAGTGATATAATCTTATGTGAGAGTACACTTGGGTTGACTATACATGTACATCACAAACTCCAGGATAAGCATTTTAAAAGTACATCAATATGCTAAGAAGGGACCCTGGAATCATGTAAAATACCCAACTAAAACTTGGAGGGGCCAAAAAAGTTGTGAACAAAAATAAATGCAATAAATAGGAAACCTTTCCAAATATAGTATCTAAAAATTTTGCTGTATTAATAATCATTTAAAATATCAATTATAAAAATATGGCAATTAAAAGTAAAAGATTATAAAAGTGGATCAAAACACAAAATGCAACTAAGTCTTCTAAACAAAACCTGATCACACAAGACATAGGACCAAGAATCAACAAATGGGACCAGATCAACTTAAAAGGCTTCTGTATGGCAAAAAAATGCTGAGATCCCATCTTATCCTAGAAAGGATGATTATCATGAAGAAATCAAATAATGAAAAATGCTGGAAAGGCTGTGGAGAAAAGGAACCTATCTATCAAATGTTTAAGAAAAATTATATCAAATGTTATAGTCATTATCAGAAGAAAGGGCAAAAGGGACACAACTGTGTTCTGTATGTACACATTTAACCAACCGCAGGCCAAATATATTTTTAAAATTGCATCTGTACTGCACATAAGTGTTTATTATCTTTTCATTATTTCTTAAACAATATGGTAATTATATGCCATTTACATTCCACTAGGCAGTCCAAGTAGTCTAGGAGGATATATGAAGGCTATATGTTAGTACATCATTTTGTGTGGGGAACTTGAGCATGTGCAGCTTCTGATATGCTAGACAGGTCATGGGACCCAGTCCTCCATAGATACCAAGGGACGGCTATTCTTCCTAATTCATTCTATGAGAAAAGTATGCTCTAATCCCCAAACCTGACAAAGACCTTACAAGGAAAGTGCTATAATGTGAGGGCTTGGGTTCCTCCAAAGTTCATATGTTCATGCTTAATCCTCATTCTGAAAGCATTAAGTAGATAGCTCTCCTCAAAGTGTCTGTGGGAATTGTCTTACCAACTATGTAAGGACACAGCAAGAAGAGACCATGTATGAACCAGAAAACCCCAGGCCCTTACTGGACACTGAATATGCTGACAGCTTGACACTGGACTTTGTAGCCCCCAGAACCATGAAAAACAACTTTCTGTTGTATATAAATTACCAAATTTATAGTATTCAGTTATAGCAGCCCAAGAGAATAAGACAAAAATAAGACTGCAGACTAATATCTGTCATAAACACGGAGGCAATAATTTTCAACAAATATTATTGAGTTGAGGCTACTGAATCCAATAATTTAAAAAATTAATTATGGACCACAATCAAGTAGGACTTGTCTCAGGTATTCAAAATCAATTAATATGCTCCATCACATCAACAAGCTGAAGAAAAAAATTATGGCATCAGATGCAAAAATTTTTTGAAACTGTCCTATTAATCAGTTTCGAAACTGTCTCATTGCTATTTGTTTCTCAATAAAATGAATAAAAAAATTTGAAAAAATCCAATGCCCATTTGTAATAAGCATTCTCAGCAAACTAAAAATCTCTGAGGTACAATGGACTTTATAGTGAACACCATCCTTCAAGCCATTCCCCAGTGTCCCTGCCTTTCTAGGTTCGGACTGGGATGTAAGCAATCTTTGTAATGCTATCTATGATCTCTTCTATAACATTTTTCTCATTATCTATCTGTATGCAGCAGTTGTTCAAGTCAAACTTTCCACAAGCTGCTCTTTCAGAGGCAAGCAAGTGATCTAAGGCTAAGCAACTCTGAAAGATAGCACTGAACACTTCAGTTTGTTACTTGGCTAATAAATTAAGTACATTGGCCGCTTCATTGGTTATGGTTTCCACATCTTCTTGAAGTCTCATTATGTGGTTTAGCATGCAAATGAGCACAGTAGCCCCAAGACCCATCCTCTGCCCAGGTGCAGGACCATAGTATTGGGTTATACACTCCAGAGGCCACGCATCATGCTTCAAATGCCAATGTACACAGCATGTTGTTTCCTTTTGGTCTCTCTGTCCCCATATGATTGAACTCCCAAATGTTCCCCTCTGGCCAGTGGGAGTAGGAATGAAGATCAATGAATAGTTCCCAGCACACTGCATCCTGACCAGCCTCGGGTGAGTGGTGTATAGGGTGTCCTTCCACACACCCCATGCAGTCTGCCTGGGGCCTGCCATTCAATGTCTGCACCAACGTTGTTCTAGGCCCCCAGAGGTGGGAGATTGGACAGGTAGGGATCTGGCTTAAGATGATCCAGAACTCCGTACACACACATACTATTAGGTTTCCTGGGCAATTGAGTTATAAAATCTTTGGCACATTAAGCTTCCAATGGAAACATTGATCCTTTCTCTCTGCCAGGCAAGGCAGTTTTTCCCAATAATTGAGGTTTAGAGGAGCCAAACACTGGTGGTACGGCTGGGGTATCTTGTTCTATTACAAAATACATGGGGATCTAATTCTATAGCACCCCCCATGGCCACTGAATCCCGGTAATGGTACCCTTAACACACAGCAAGAATAGATCTTTAGCGTCTGAGATGTAGTCTCTGCTAGGGCTAAAGACAAGTTTTTTTTGTTCTGGTGGAGATGGGAAGAGGGCTACTTTTTTATTTTCTTACAAAAGGAGTGAATATCATGTGAGTTAAAGATCAGAGTGAGATAGCAACTCTCTTGAATTACTATATATATTATATTTTATATATATATATATTACTATATATAGTATATATATTATATATAGTGTATATATATGTATATATGTGTGTATATATGTTATATATATATATATAATACACATTCTGAAACAATATATATATTCTGAGGTCATTCTCCCATTTATGGGTCTCCTGGATTAAAGAAAATAAAATTAATGGAGTTATGGGCTGTCAGTTTATAGTTGAAAATGGCAACCCCCCCGTCCCCTTTCTGGAAGAGTGCTCCCTTACCTTTACCTTTCCAAGTGGCCCACAAGACATAGCTTCAACAAGAGTAGTAAGCCCAGTGGTCACCATAATATGTGGATTGGGACAAGCCCTGCTCTACACCTACTTTGAGCCTATATTCTTGTTCTCACGGTAGACCTCCACAATTTTGGACCAACAGAGAACTTTTATTAATAGGTGCACACACATCAAAAAGTACCAATACTTGCAAGTGGGGATTTGTAACATAGGTTTCGTCGATTCATTGCCCCAATCCTGGGAGTGTCAGATTTCGACAACAAGCAGAAATGTTGAAACAATACCCAGGATTTAGATGTGTATTTATTTACATTGACAGGCATTCATTAGAATTGTTCCCAGAATATCAGGCCCTGATCTCTGGTGGTCTAGGGCTTTTATATGATACACAAGCAGGAGGTACAAGGGCAAGACAGAGCAGCCTGGCAGTGCTTCTGATTGGCCAGCAGAGTGAGATGATTGGTTACAAGGGTAGATTAATGATCATCAGGTTGTGAAGTTTGATGGGATGGTACAATCAGGTATCAGTGACACTTGCGGTTACAGGAATCAAGAAAGTAATTACAAAGCCATGAAGCAGTTGTAGAACTAGGCAGTTTCAAAAGTTTCGAGAGCTTCCGGCTTCCCCGCACCGGTGAGACCCCTCCAGACCAAAACTCAGTCACCTGCATGACACTGTCAACCACACCATCGGGACCCCTGTAACACACCAGAGCCCCCACCCCCAAGCCCACCAATTGAGTGAGAATTTCTACGACTCTCTCGGGACCCCCACACCCAGCCCAGCCCAGGCCCAGCAAGCATGTGGGTCAGTTTCCGGCTTCTCTGCACCCACAGGACCCCTCCAGAACAACACTCAGGCACCCACGTGAGTGAGACCCTCTACCGCGCCCTTGGGACACCTGCAACCCTGGAGAGCCCCTACCCCCAACACCGTTGGGTGAGTGAGAACTGCGACTTTCTCAGGACCCCCAGATCCAGCCCAACCAGGCTTCACAAGTTTGTGGGAGAGCTGCCAGCTTTCCTGCACCTGTGGGACCCATCCATATCAAAACGAAGGCACCCACATGAGACTCTCTACCACGTCCTCAGGACCCCTGCAACCCTCTGGAGCCCCCGACCCCAATCCCACCCAGTGATTGAGAACTTCTGCAACTCACTTGGGACCCCCAGATTGAGCCCAAGCCCAGACCCGGCTAGTGTTTGGGAGAGATTCTATGCTCCACTGTACTCCCAGGGCCAGGGACACAAGACAGGGGCACCATAGGTTCACTGTTGTGCAAGAGGGTCACAATAGGTTCACATCAAAGGGCTAAAGCAAGAAAGAGTGGGACACAATAGCCAGATACAGGCCAGACATAACTGGATAAACTCAAACTTAATAAATAGGCGCTAAGATTATAACTGCACCAAAGCTCTACACCAAAGGTCAGAGGTCAGTGCTATAAGAAATGACAAAGACAAGATGCAAAATGCAATTTCAGGACCTGAGCCGACTCATAGCAAGTGCAGAGCACACTAGCTCAGCTGAAATGAATGAATTAAAAGTGTCTGAAGTAAAGAAGCAACAGCAGAAAGGTATAAAGGAACTCAGAGCAGAATTAATTCTTAAAATAAAAAAAGAAATATTTGAATTGATAGCATCTGAAGTAAAGAATCTAATACAGAAACATATGGGGGAAACCCAATGCCCAACCAGAACAAGTGCAAAGGACACTAGCTCAGTTCAAATGTATGAATTAACAGTGTCACAAGCAAAGAAGCAACAGCATAAAGGTATAGAGGAACTCAGAACAGAATTAATTTCTGAAAAAAAAGAAATCTCTCAATTCATAGCATCTGAAGTAAAGAATCAAACACAGACACATATGGAGGAAACCCAATCTGAAAAAAAAAAAAAAACCTCTGCAGTAAAAGAATTAACTGCCTCTAAAAAAGACAGTGATGAAAAATAGAGGAGATTAGAAATATGATGGATTCCTCAAATAAGCAAAACAGGAAAAAAATAGATCGCATGAAGTGGAGTCAAACAGATATAGAAGAACTTAAAATCTCAATCACAAGTCTACAAAATTGTTTGAGTGAAAGTGAAGACAGAGTTTCAAATCTTGGAGACACTGGTGCAGCTAGCAAAAAGGTGAGAAAGGTTCCCTTAAAAACAATGAAGACGCAGAAAAAAATAATCCATCATCTGCAAGATGATGCAAAGATAAACAATGTGAGAATAATAGGCATCAATGAGAAAGATGGAGTCAATACAAATGATATTAAAAAAACATAGGCAAAAGTAATAGCAGAAAACTTCTGAAATATGAAGAAACAATCTGACATTCAGGTAACCCAAACATACAGAAAGCCAAATAACTTCAACCCAACTAAAAACACACCAAGACATACAATAGTCAACATCCCAGAAATCCAGCACAAGAATAATATACTGAAAGCTGCTACAGAAAAAAAGCAGATCATATTTAAAGGAAAACCCATCAGAATTATGGCCAATGTCTCTTCACAAACCATGACAGTAAGGAGAGCATGGACCAGAGTACTTTAAGTCCTCTAGAAAAACAAATTCCAACCCAGACTACTATACCCTTAAAACACTCATTCAAATTTGAAGAAGAAAAATACTTCCATGACAAAGAACAACTAAAGAATTTCATGATCACAAAGTCAACGCTACATAGACTACTGAAAGATGTTTTAGAGAATGACCAAAATGATCACAACTCCATCAACAAGAACAGAAGGTACCCACTAAATAGGGCAAACTATTAAACACAGGACAAAAAGGAGGAAACAACAGCAGGTAAATATCATGACAATCATAAGTCAATGCATTTCAATTGTAATCATCAATGTAAATGGACTCAATTCACCAATTAGGAGAAATAGATTGGCACAATGGATTAGGAGACACAATCCAACAATATGCTACATACAAGAAACACAATTAACTCAAAAAGAAATTCATAGGCTTAAAGTCAAAGCACAGAAAACCATACTATGTGCCCCAGAACCTCAGAAAAAAAGTAGGGGTAGAAATCCTGTTTTCAGACAGTCTCAACTTCAAACCAAAAATGATCAAATGATGATCAATGATGAAATAATGAAGGCCACTATATACTGCTTTGGGGAAAATTTCAAGAGGAAGAGGTAACACTTGTAAATATGTATGCAACAAACACAAGAGCACACAACTATATAAGACAAATATTAATGGACATTAAAATGTAATATCCAAGACCACAATCTTAACAGGAGACCTTAACACCCCCTTATCTCAAAAAGAGATAAAACCAGACAAAAAATTATCAAAGAAATAGCAGAACTGAACCAGAGTTTGAAACAAATGGCCTTAGTTCACATATATGGAGTGTTCCACCAAACACAGCTGAATACACATTTTTTCAGCTGCAATTGATCATTTTGCAAAATAAATCACATACTAGTCCATAAGTCATGCTTAAGTATATACAAGAAAACAGAAATTATCCCATGCATATTATCTGACCACAGTGCAATAAAACTGGAAATAAACAACACAAGACCAGGAAAATCCCCTAAATACATTGAAATTAAACAACACCCTACTCAGCAATCAATGGGTCATGGGTGAAATTAAACAAGAAATTCAACAATACCCACAATTCAATGAAAATTCAACCACAACTTATCGGAATTTATGGGATGCGATGAAAGCAGTTCCCCGAGGGAAATTCATAGTTATGAATTCACACATTAGGAAAACAGAATAGGAACAAATAAACACCCTAATGCTAAACTTCTGACATCTAGAAAAGAAAGAATAAACTAAACCCAGAGCCCAAAGATGGGAAGAAATCATAAAGGTTAGAGCAGAAATTAATTCAATTGAAATGAAGAAAACAGTTGAGAGAATTAACAAATTCAAAGCTGGTTCTTTGAAAGACTGAATAAAATTGATAAGCCCCTAGTTAACCTCATCAAAAAGAGGAAAGAAAAAATGGTGTAATCAGCACAGGCCCAGTGGAAATTCAGAAGATTGTCAATAGCTACTTGGAGAATCTTTACGCTCACAGAATAGAAGACACAGAAGAAATGCACACATTCCTACAAAGATACAAATGACCAAAACTGAATAGAGAGGATATAACAACTGTGAGTAACCCATTAATAGCCAATGAAATACCAAATGTAATAAAAGCCTGACAAAAAAGAAAAGTCCATGTCCTGATGGATTCACAGCTGAAATCTATAAGAAATTTATAGAAGATATAATCCCTGCACTCCTCAAACTCTTCAATGATATTGAAAAGGAAGCAGTCCTCCCAAAATCCTTCCTGGAGGCAAGTATTATACTGATTCCAAAACCAGAGAAAGACACAACTAAAAAACAGCTATGAGCCAATCTCCCTCATGAACATAGATGAAAAATCCTCAATAAATTCCTAGCAAATAGAATACAGCAATTCATCAAAAAGAGCATACACCATGACCAGGTAGGATTCATCTCAGGGATGCAAGGATGGTTCAGTATTCAAATATCTATAAATGTAATACGCTATATCAATAGAGTGAAATCTAAAACTACATGATCATTTCAATTGATGCAGAAAAAGCTTTGGACAAAGTCCAACACTAATTCATTTTAAAAGCCCTATAGAAAATTGGAATAGAAGGCCTCTACTTCACTCTTATAAAAGCCATCTATGACAACCCAAAGGCTAATATAATTCTAAATGGGGAAAAACTAAAATTCTTTTACTATCAGATCTGGTACAAAACAAGGGATGTTCTCTATCATCCCTCCTATTAAATATAGTTTGGAACCATTAGCTACAGCCATTAGGCAAGATGGAGAAATAAAGGGAATAAGAATAGGTAAAGAAGAAGTTAAATTATCATTATTTGCAGATGACATGATACTTTACTTGGAAGACCAAAAAAAATTCCACCAAGAAGCTACTAGAATTGATACACAAATTCAGTAGCATAGCAAGATACAAAGTCAACACCCAAAAGGCAATAGCATTCCTCTACAGAGATAACAAACACACTGAGAGGGAAGTTAGAGAAACAATACTTTGCACAATAGCACCAGGGAAAGGAAATACCTTGGAAATCACTTAACCAAAGAAGTCAAAGATCTTTTCAAGGAAAACTACAGTACCCCAAAAAAAGAGATCATAGAGGATTTTCAGAAAAATGGAAAGATATTCCCTGCTCCTGGAATAGGAAGAACCAACATTGTAAAGATAGCCATATTCCAAAAATTGTTGTACAGATTTAATGCAATACCTATCAAATAATCAACAACATACCTCCAAGACCAAGAAAAATTGTTCCTAAAATTTATTTGGAACCACAAAAGACCTAGAATAGCAAAGGCAATCCTGGCCTACAAAGACAAAGCAGCAGGGATTACACTTCTTGACTTGAAATTATACTACAAAGCTACTGTGATAAAATTGACATGGTATTGGCAATAAAATAGACCTGAGGATCAATGGAATAGATTAGAAGATGCAGAGGCCTCTATAAACACACTCAGCCCCTTGATCTTCAATAAAGGGACCAAGCACGCTTACTGGAAGAAAGATCATCTTTTGTTAAAGCATCTTTAACAAATGGTGCTGAAACAACTGGCACTAAACATGCCAAAAACTAAAACTTCACCCAAATCTATCATCATGTACTAAGCTAAAGTAAAAATGGATTAAAGATCTAAACATTAAAACAGAAACACTCAATCTCCTGGAAGAGAAAGTAGGAGGAACTCTTGAAGACATAGGAGTAGGTAAAGAGTTCATGAACAAACATGAAATTGCACGGAAAACACTTGAAAGAATTAACAACTAGAACCAACTCTTACTGAGAAGTTTTTCACATCAAAAGAAATTACCAACAAAGTAAAAAGACAAACCACAAATTTCAAAATAATCTTAACTAATAAGCACTCAGACAAAAGTCTGCTCTCTAGAATTTATAAAGAACATTAGGGCCCTTAAATTTAAAGACCCAGTCCAGAAATGGGCATCTGAGATGAATACACACTTCTCAAAGGATGAAATTAAAGAAGTGAATAAATATATGAAAAAGTGCTCCACATCACTACCCATCCATGAAATGCAAATTAAAACAACCCTGAGATATCATCTCACCCCAGAAAGAATGGCTATCATAAAGAAATCAACCAACAACAAATGTTGGAGAGGATGTGGGGAAAAGGGAACACTTCTGCACTGCTGGTGGCAATGTAGACTGGTGCAACCCTTATGAAAATCAGTTTGGAGACTCCTTAAGAAACTAGGACTGGAAATCCCGTTCAAAACAGCTATCGCCCTACTGCGAATTTTTCCAGGAGGATCTGAAAACATCATATCATAGTGATATATGTGTATCTATGCTAATAGCAGCACAATTTGTGATAGCCAAGTCTTGGGAACAACCAAGATGCCTGTCACCTGAGGAATGGATGAAAAATATGTGGTATTTTTATTCAATGGAGTATTACCCAGCTATAAAGAATGTTAAACTTGAATCCTTCATATTTAAGTGGATGCCACTTGAACATATACTCATAAGTGAAATAAACCAGACACACATGTGTAAATATCTTATAGTCTCCCTACTATAAGAACTCAAAAGAAGAATTACAAATAGAAAGGTATAACACAATTAAAAGGAAAGCAAGAACTTGAAGACTATACAATGAAGAGAGAGCAATGAGAATAGCTAGGAAACACGACAGAAGCAAAGCCATGCAGTCATATTTACAAGATGGGTAAGGCAATGATCCTTAGAATGTTCAGAAGATTTTTAAATCTAGCAGTGAATTAGGATTCTCACGCTGACTGACTATTTATGCTGAAACCTGTGAACTAAGCAACTGCACTGAAGATAGCAATGTGTAATAGAAGAATCACGCTTGGAATGCCTGTCATTATGGTCTGCTAAATACATACTTCTTGTCATGACATAGCAATTATTACCATACTGTCTCACAAGTAATTTTTTTTATTTTTTATGGGTAATAAATGAAAAAAAAAGACACAAGGAAATAATGTTACAGGACTGTCCTGCTACAATGCTGTATATGGTTAGATTTCTAAATTTCTGTATAAAAGTATGTGTTTATTCCTATTTTTTTTAATTTTTTCCCTCATATTCTGTAAGGACTTAAATTTCAATATATCAATACTTGATAGAAAATACATGTTCCAGTAGTGCCTAAGATGTTGGATATTTAGACAGATAGGGTAAACTGAACTGCATATGCTGCAGGGTAATAATCTGTTCTGGAGGGTTAATAACCTAAGTTTTCAGATCAAAAATAGGAGAAAAAGAAGGTCTGCAAGGTCAGCCAATACCTTAGTCTTAGCCTTTCAACGTCAGTGAAGATTCAGGATATAAGAGAACCTATACTGTAACATCATGGAACTCTGTTGTGTCCCAAATTTTCTGATCAAGGAGATTATGGAGCCACAGAGGAATGGGATCAATGATCTATAGTGTGCCTGAGGAGAGTCGCATGGAGAGAAAACTTTCTCTCAGGCTCTCACAGAAAGCAAACTGGTCAAGCAATGGCCGTGACTCATCCACATGGCTGACACTGACAAAGGATCTACAAAGTGTGGTACAGGGTTACTGGATAAATCCTGAGGGGACTTTACTGACCTTATAAGATAGAAAAGTTACATTTCCTGTTGTATAGTTCTTGCTTTATCTTGGTCTTAACCATCCAGCAGAAAAGTATTAAAAATATAAAGTAAAGCCATATTAATATGCTGAAATGTAAAAGGCTCTAGTCAACAAATTCTGCAGATAACCCACTACTGTTGTAGACTGCTGGACTATATTGGAGTGTTTTGCTGAGTCCAAGCACCTATAATATTTAAATGCCAATGGAATATCCATCTCTGACAGGACTGAACAAAAAAAGGAGAAACAAAGGAAGGGCCTTTTTGTATTTGTATATGCAGAATAGTTAAGATAGATATGCAGCTACTTTTGCTTAATTCTATGAAAAGAAAGATTTTTAGTAATAGTGTTTAGATAGGATAGCCTGTCTACTTCTGGTACTATGGATAACCACTAGGAAGATAACAATGTAAAATGTATTAATTATTGAAACTGTCCTATTAAAAAAGAAAAAATAAAACATAAATAAATGCACTTTTTCATAGCAAAAATATAAGTATATACATGATAAGATAAATTCACAGTTACTTTCTGTTAGTTCAATGAGAAGAAAGGTTCATACTAATATTTTTTTTTGAGTACATGACAAACTTTATTAACATCCTCTCATGTTAAGTAACTGAAAAAGAAAACTGGACAAGTTCAGAGCAGGTCTGAAGCATCATGTAAGTGGGAAATTTACTTTTTTTTTTTTTCATTTATTTTTATTTTATTAAAATACAAATGTCAATCAGACAGTTTCAAGACACCTTAACCATACAGATTCGATGAATTAATACATTGCAAACTGTTTTCATAATGTTTTGGTATTGTACAAGGTGCATACATGATATTATATTTACAGATATTATTTTAGCAGATATCGCTTATCAGTGAATTGAGTGTAGCTGCTTACTTATCTTATTTTTTATACCTGAATTATATCAAAAATTCAATAATTATTTACCTAGTAGATGACCATAGTACTAAAAGCCGACATAATATCCTGTCCAACCACCATTAGTGCAGATCTTGCCTCTCATAGAATTATGTAGAAGCACAGTGTTATCTATCCCAACTGTACTGTCTATACACACACATCATGATTTTTTCTTTCTACAACCCTTCCTTTGTCTACACCTGTCAAAAGTGGGCACTCCATTGACATTCAA
>PVKA01031823.1:0-25900 GCA_004027165.1 Ctenomys sociabilis | reverse complement strand
GAGCCGGCCAGCTTGTGCTGGGTCTGGGTCTACAGGCCGTAAATCAAGAAGGCTACGAAAGGTCCCTCTGGTGCAGTGGGCCTGGAGCCCTCACTTATAGGCCAGGCTGTGCTGGATTTCGGTCCATAGCGTGGGACCGTGGATTGCTGAGAAATGTCCCTCCGGTGTGGCAGGCTAGGAGTTCTCACTCCAGGCCGACCTGCACTGGGTCTGGGGCTGTGGGTTGGGACCAGTAATCACCTGGAAGTGTTTCTCTGGCACAGTGTGCCTGGAGCTGTCACTGGGCCACGTGAGGTGATGTGCAGCTTAATCCCTGGGAAATGTATCTCAGGCACAACGGGCCTGAGGTTCTACACTCATTGACCTTTGATGCCCAGAGAATCGGGGAAATTCCCACTCAATCAGTGGGCTTTAGGTCAGGGGTTCCGGGGAGGTGTTGGTGAGTGGGACCTGAGGTTTCAGGCCAGTCACTGGCTTGGAGGGGTTGGGGACAGGGATCCGCATAGCGCGCGTGGGAAGAAGCCAAAGGCTCTCCCTCAGACTCACCACCCTCTCACTGATCTGGGAAGCCTGGTGAGTCCTGTAAATTCGCTCTCGCTGGGAGAGCTTGGCGCGGGATCCAGGAGGCCGCTGGAGTCAGCCACTGTCTCAGGCTGGTCTCTGGGGCTGGGCCTTCTTAGCCAGTTTCTAAAGTCAAAAACCTATGTAACTTTAACAACATACATGTACTTTATGGTACACAAAGTATTCATCCACTAAAATACTGTAAACAGTGTACTTAAATGTAATCTTTTAATATGTTAGAATTAACACTTTATATTTTAGATATTTTAAAGTTTTAGGCAAAAATCAGTAAAACCATAATACTACACATATAAATAAGTTTCAGTACTATACACTACTGCAGAATCCCGTGATATAATGACAGATCTGCGATAATTTCGATTGTTTTTCGAAAACCTGCGAAACAGTCCACAAAAGTCAACCGCGATCTAGTGGGGGGGCTGCTGCATTCCACTTGCTCACGTGTTTCTCTAATGTATTATAGCGTGTGTCTCACGGTTACTGGCCTTTGACCTGACCCCTCCTTATGACAAGGGCAATGGCCCCTGTGTACACACGATCACATTTTATGCCTGGCTTCCGTCCACCTTTTCCTTTGACCCAAGAGTTGGACAAAATTGGCAAACTCGGTGTCAACAATGCATGTGCTAAAACTGTTGAGCTCCGTCAATCAGAGCACTTGCAGATGGTCAGATGCACCAATCAAAGCACTTGCAGCTGATGAGATGAGATGGACCAATCAGAATGTGCGCAGCTAAATCTGTTGGTGTACACCAATCAGCTGCTAAAGCAGGTAAATTGCTCCACCAATCAGAGCACTCACAGCTCTATTCACAGTAACTAATGAGCAGGAGCGCCCTGGTGCAGGACTAGAGTAGGTGGCCGCGGGCTTCGCACAACAGAGAGCCCTGGAGCTGCTGCCTGCCCTCCAAGTGATGGGACACCCTACAGGAAAGCCCTGAGCTGGCTTTCCTTCCTGGGAATACTACCTAATTCATAGAGCTGTGTAAGTATTGAAAAGACCACGTATCCCCACAAGCCTAGCCTAATGTCGGGTTTTAAAGGGTGGTCACTCTACCTCAGGCATGGTCATGTAGACATGTAATCTTCTCAGCATGCTAGGAGGCTGAGCAGGAGTATCACAAGTTACAGTCTAGCCTGGGCAACTTAGTGACTTAGCCAAACCTTATCTGCAAAACATGAATTAATTAATTAATTTATAAGGTTAAGGCTTAATACTAAGGCCCTGGGCAAAAAAGATGGATGGATAGATAGATAGTAGCTTTATTCACAGCTATACTGCCAATAAATTTGAGTCCTATTAGAATATGCCAAATGAGTGGCTCGAGAAGAGCTATAAATAAGGGTGTGTGTGTGTGTGTGTGTGTGTGAGAGAGAGGTGACACCCTAAGAGATCCTAAAAATAAAGGCCAAGTACAGGACACCCAGACATACAGCACACAGGCTTGGGTGCTGCTTGGCCCAAAGCCCTTTTGCAGCCCTAAAGATGCAGGGAGGTAAATCAAGTTGAAATTGGATTAACACACTTCTGATCAGCTCCATAACTGGCTGTCCAGAACCTTGCCTGGGCAGAACGTCTTATCTCAGGAGTTCCAGGAGCCCCTCCCATGTTTCTGTTCTTTTTTCAGGTAATGTGGTTTTTAGCAAATCATTAGAAAAACAAAGCTGGCTACCACCAAAAGGTCGTGTTTTCTGCTCTCTTGGATCAAGCACTTTCCTGATAAATGCAAAAGAGCCTTATGTGGGGGTGGGCTCTGGAATAATTTCCCCATAGGATCCTATCTGCTAGAAAGACCTGATGTATAAGTTCCCCAGCTGCCCCAATTTTGAAACCTAAAGCCCTCTTCAGCTGCTTTGACGCTCGCTGTGTGGTCTGTAAACAAGACTTCCTACATGTAAAGGTGCTGTGGGCAAGAGGCCTCCAGTTGCAGGTAGAATTTCTCTCTACACTTTTCTTAATTTTACCACTTGAGTTCAGCTGGAATGAAAATTTCTTTCCCACTTACTGAAGTGAAGCACAGTGATGAGTCTCTGCAGGGCAGGAATTCATAGACAGGAAACTGCACATGCAAAGCGCGCATAGGACAGGAGAAGGCAGGCCAGAGGGCCGGGGAGCCCAACAGCACATGTTCTATAAGCAAAGTACAAAGGCCCGCACCGAGCGTGTGTGCAAGCACGGCGCCCATGGTTCTCTGAGGAAAGCTGCAAATCCTGTCTGTTCACTTCAAATGGAACCCCAAACATTAGCACAGCTGTCTCCCAGGCCTGCAGCTGTGAGACCCGTCAAGCCTGTACTGCTTGAATCCAGACTGACAGGATCCCCTTGACTTCTTCAGGGCTGTCCTCAGCCAGGGGTCGGGTTAATTTACTCATAGGCTCAATCCAGGAAGCTGTGTATCATAGATCCTTTGACCTGGAAGTGATCCCGAGAGTCAAGTTTTGCTTGTGGGCCAGCATCATCACTGAAGCATCCCACAGGGTCCCTTGGTTTTCCTTTTATTCAGCATAGCTTAGGAATGAGGTCTCCCAGATTTGAGTGACAGTGTACTGTAGTTTTCACAGGTCATGTGTTCATCCAAAAGCCGGGTCCTAATGCAGTAAGGAACAGGCGCCTTACTTCCTGGATCCTGTATTCTTGGTATCTTTGAGGAAGGAATTCAGTCAAGACACGTGGGTGGCCAGGAAGAGGTATAGACAGAATTTTTTCAATGGATACACAGAGAGTTTCAACTTCCAGTGAAAAGGGGAGCAGTTCTGTGAAGGCATCTGCACCAGGTGCGAGTTCGAATGAGTAGATTTTTACACACTTAGGAAGTTATTTCTGGGCTTCAGAGTCCTAGAGTCATTATGGTGCCAACCAACACTTAGAAGTTTCTTTGGAGTTGTAAACTATCCTCGTGTTTTGCTTAGAATGGCAGTGTTTCCTTGGGGGCTTTAATCATGGAAAAATAACTTACCAACGTGAGTTCTTAACTTAAAGCAGGCCCTGCCTAAGGCAGGCACATCTTCAATGAACTTTTTCTTTCCTGATATCACTGGACTATAGTGTGCCTTGTTTTTGTGGGGTGTTTTGGTACTTGTACATGATACATTTTGATTCCCTTTTCTTCCCCAAATCTGTCTCCTCCCCTCAACCCATCTTCCCCTCCTTATTTATGAAACTCTGTTTCCATTTTATTTACTTCATTTCCTTTCCCCCTTTCCCTCCCTTCCTTTCTCTCCCCTCTCCCTGGTTCCCCTTTCCTCTGGAACAATTCCTTCCCATTGCACAGTATCTATTGCACATTTTGTTTCTTATTTACTCTTTCACTTTCTCATGTCATGGAGACAATATGATAGTTAAACATATTAGCCTGATTTATTGAACTTAAGAGTATGTTCTGAAGTTGCATCCATTTACCCAGAATGTCCTCAAATTTATCCTTCTTTACGTCAGAGTAGTAATCTATTCTGTAGAAGAAAACCCAACTGACATCTTCTTTATCCATTCCTTGGTTGATGGGCACTTGTACGGTTTCCAAGATTTAGCTATTACAGACTGTGCTGTTATAAACAAGGGAACACGTATGTGTGTGGTGTGTTGCTTCAGACTCTTTCAGGAAGATACCCCTGAGGGGAGTATCTGGGTTCTGTTGGGCCTCTGATCCTAGTTTTTCAGAACCCTCCATGCTGATTTACACAGTGGTTGCACCAGTCTACATTCCCACCAATAGCGGAGAAGGGTTTCTTTCCTCCCATATTTCCACCGAAATTTGTTGTTTGTTGATTTCTTAAGGATAATGGTTCTTTCTGGGGTGAGATGGAACCTCAGTGTTACCTCAATTTGCATCTTTCTAACAACCAGTGATGCTGAACCTCTTTTCATATACTTGTTTGCCATTTGCATGCACTAAAGTAAAATAACAATAGGTCAAAGACCCAAATATTAAAACAAGCACTAACTGTGCTGGAAGAAAGGACAGGCAGAACTCTTGAAGACACAGATATATAGGCGAAGATTTCACAAACAAAACCCTGACTGCACAGGAAATAATACAAGGAATCAATAACTGGGATCTCATCTTATTTAAAAGCTTTTGCACAGCAAGAGAAATCACCAACAGTGTGGGGGAAAAACCCCACAGGTTGAGAAAAAAAAGGGAGTGAAGAAGTACAGTGAACAGCTGGTATAGCAGTTCCCTTGTGAGTTGATTACTGCATTATAAATGTTCTTTTTACAAATGAAGCAGAAAATATCCATTTCTGTCTTATAGAAGCAACATTAATTTATGACAATGCATAAATTTTGAAATGCATGAGGAGGAAAAGATACCATGTACCCCACAACCTACAGATCCTGGCAGAGTCTGATCTACCAGAACACTGTGGGGCTTTGCTGAGTGGCTGGGCCCGTGTGTGCTCATACCAGCTGGCAATGAGAACCAGGCTTTGCACATCCTCCCCTCCTTGGCATTGTCCGTCTTTACAATCTGAGCCATCTGGGTGGGTTCTAGGGATAACAGTAGTGTTACGACTTGTGTCTAGATGCCCCACCCAACCTTCAGGTGGTAACAGGATCTGGGGTGTGAGATTCGGGGATTAAGAGTGTCCAGTGTGAAGCTAGGATGGAGGCCGCCCCTGCTGGGTGTGCGAAGCCTGGCTAAGCTGTGAGACAGGGGAGTTGCTGCCCGTGCTTGCTGCTGGCCACCTCACTGCTCCACTGCCTTCTGCCTACCGTGGACTGAGTCTCCTCCGCGATGGCCTCTGCTGGGCCACCCTGCCTTGGGGCCAGCCAACTGCGAGCTGAAACCCCAACTCCTTTACCTCCCTGGGTGTCAGGTTCAAAGAGGAAGGTAACTGGGACAGATAGCATTTATATACGCTTTACCTTTCATAGATTTTTTTTTTTTTTTTTGCTTTAAATGTTCTTATAGATTTCAACTTCACCTAGCATCATCCATTCTTTTTCCTTTCCTGGTATGCGTGATATAGCTCCCGTCTGCCTCTACAGCTTTGTTTCTCTGACTCCCTCTCTCGCTCCCCACATCCTGGTCACACTGGTTTCATTTCTGTTAGAGATTTCTAAACGCTTTCCTCCTCCCTAGATTTGGCACCAGCTGCTCCTAACTCCAGAAGTGCTCCTGCCCAGGTGTGTGCTCAGGGGGCTCCTGTCGCTCCTGGGACCTCACAGTGCTGCCCCTGCTGTGGGGATGTCTTCTTCAAACCCATCACTCACCATGCCTGGGATCCTATGGGGTTTTCATCAACTGAAAGTCATCCTTTCAGACGTGCTTGATTCCTAGATGATAGGACCACGATGCGCGTATGGCGTACCCTCTCTCCAGCTGTGCTTCCAGCAGCGAGCGAGTCATCAGGCAGACAGCTGGGCCTGTGCTAGGGGCTGAGGCTGGAGGGGATGGATGAGCCAGGGGGGAGTGAGCAGGGAATGAATGGGCCAGGGACGAATGGGCCAGGGGATGAACGAGCCAAGACATGGGGGTGGGCGTGCCAGTCAGATGAGGACTCGGGAATCCAGAGCTCCTCACACTACCTTCTCGTCTCCTGATGCGTCTTCCAGCTCATTTCAGCCCAACCATGAAAGCCTGCTGTGGGCTGTCACCCTGTTTTCCACACCCCGAGAGGACGTGGGAGAACTAGAGGACTTTAAAGGTAGGAAGGTCTTCGTCGAGCCCCACACTCGCACTCTGGCTTGAAGCTGGGTTTAGAATGTCTAATCCATGCCTGTGAACATGTGCTATTCAATAGTCCCTTGGGAAACTTTACCTATAGGTTACAGCTAATGGGAACTCATCAGATGCTCAGTTAGAACAAACTGAAGGTAATATTCGTTGTGTACAAAACACATGTTATATGAAATATTGGATAAAATCATTCTTCCGTGCAGGCAGCACATCTAGACTGGGGATCAAACAGACTGAAAGGAGATTCAGCCCATCAGAGCTCTTGGTGTGTCCATCACACTGAGTGGGGTTTTATCTGTGACCAGAGAGGGACCAATGTCTAGAGAAAGTTGATCCGCATCCTAAGGAACAAAACCATCAGGCAGCATTGAATATCACGGCAAATGAGCAGTGGCTCAAAGGACTAAGACAGTCCCCTCGCAAAGAATGTCTGCAGGCTGCGAAGAGGGAGGCGAGGAGGGTTGGCGGGCGATGCGAACGGCAGTGATGGTGAAAAGCCAACACCTCGCTTGGCTGGCTGCTCTGCAGCTGTCACAGCGGCTGAGCATAGAAGGGTGCTGCTGGGCTCAGGGGACTGGGAAGATGGGACCCAGCTCTGTGCCTCCCGGGAAAGGGACTTCAGAGGTGGGAGTTAATGAACTCCCTGCAAATGGGCCAGTGGAAGGCAAGACACCAAGTGGGTGAAAAGGAGAAGGACTTTTACACGGAGCATGCCTTGTGGCTGGACCACAGACAGAGCCGTTCCACCTTACAGCTTTGTAAGCAGGAAGCGGTACAATCCCAAGATAGCTTTCCACTGCCAGACTGGCAAGGTGCGCAATATTTAAAATTCTGACACTACCGCTGGCAAGAATAGGAAGCAGTGGGACGCCTCTCTTTGAAGAATACCACTATGGAGAAAAATTAGGAATTTGCTAACAGGTAAAGATGCAACGATCCAGGAACTGCACTTGAATACCCAGCCAGGCAAGAGCATGATATGGCACTGTTTACGAGAACAAGATAAACAGTGGCTTTTCCTGGCTTCCTCAAGGTGATAGAGACCTATTTAGAGCATCAGCCCCTGAGGTTTACCCTTAGGGAGGTAGGCATTTGATTGATCTTTGGTCTTGAGGTCTGGCCCTCAGGGCAGGGGGGTCTCTCTCACAAGTGTATGGTGCCTAGTCCTCAGAATTGGCTCCTTCAGAGGGCCCGGCCCTGTCATACTGCCGACAGCATGTCTATCTAGCTCAGCTGCCTGCAACAGTTCCAATAAATACACGCTGACGCATGATCCCTCCAGCCTTGCTCTGCCCTCTGCCCCCACCCCTCCACATAGTATAAGATTTTTTTCTTACATGGGGTGGAGCATTGAGGAAACATGCAAGACTTGCTATTATGTGTCTGACTTAACAAGTTTTTAATTTCAAAGCTTTAAATCCCCAAATTGGTTCTGTGTTCAATCCCAGGGCATTTGTTCCAGATCCACCAGGAAGTGCACTGGGCAACGAGGCTGCGCTGCAGGAGCTTCAGGCTCGGGGGTGGCTGGCAGAGTGCAACGTGAGGGCTGGTGCTGTGGGCTCGGGAGGGCCTGGGGTGCTTGTGTCAACCTCACCCCCGGGGGGCAACTGTTCCAGCTTGAGCTGGTGTGCACATCAGTGCTTAAGCTGGAAAAACAAGACAAGACACAAAAGTGAGCATTCATCAGGTGAAAAGGGGAGCACAAGGAAAAGATTAAGAACACCCTTCAATGCCCTGTGTACCACACAGGCCTGAGTCCCAGCACTCAGTAGGCTGAGGCAGGATTCCCATGAGTTTGAGACCAATCTTGGCTACAGGATGTGTTCAAGGCCAGCATGAACTACATAGTGAAACCCTATTGCAAATAAGAACAGCAACGACAAAAAACTCCACAAAACAAAACAACAACAACCAAAACAACAGAAGGAGAGAATAGCCTCTAAATCTGCTCATAGCGGTAATGCCACATGGGACCCGCATTCTTTAGTAGTGCTTCCACTGGGGCTGGGGCCACAAACCCCAAAGAACGGCTGTGTATAAGGAATCCTCATCCAGCGCTGGCTTACAGCATAAAAAGGAGTTCCTTCAAAGCCGCAAAGGCAGCCAAAACTTTCCAGAACCACATTAGGTCCTTACTTGACCTTTTTCCTCTCCTCTCTCTGGAATGTCCTGGCTTTTGCTGGAGATGATGTGGCATGTTACGTCCAGAGACTGCTGCAGCAGCAGGCCTGGGAATCCACTCCCAACTTCTGTTAAGCCAGACATTCAGGAGATTTGCCCACATGCAGGCCACTACCTCTTTTCTCAGGAAGTCTGTTTTAGAAAGTATCAGTCACTTTGCACAAAATGTATGATACTTATACGAACATATAAGGGCGTTATTGTTATTCTTTAAATCCGAAAACAAATGTCAAACATTTTCTTACATAGGAAAATTTGGTGCTTGTCACCCATGGTGTAGAAAGTCTCAAGGCATTGGCCCATGCTGGAAGTCTCCTGCTGCAAAGGCCACCCCAGGCTCCTGTGGTGGCCTTGGGGTCACTGTCTCCAGCCCAGGAAGACGACCAGGCACTTGGCATCTCCCCCACTCGCTCGCGGCGGCCTCACCAGCAGGTCCCTCTGTATGGTCTTAGCACAAGTTCTAGGCAGTCTCACCTGGTGGTCCCTAGGGGTGTCTGCTCACAGAAGGTAAGGAAAGGGGCAGCCTGATGGGCACACTCTGGAGCCCTTCAGGTTGGTTCCACTCTGGGGACTTTCCCACCATGTCTAGTGTTGGACAGGAAGGCAGTGGGGCCAAGGAATTGATTTGGAAAGGAATGAATAATTCATTTATAGGGACAATGTGGAGGGGAATGAAGTAGACATTCCTGGAGATGCAGGGCTTGTGGGCCTCCAGGGAACTGGGCCAGAGAACTTTAACGCACTTCTTCCCACGTGGGTGCCCTGCTGGTCTCGGGCAGGTCGCTCTTCCGCCCACACCCACGGCAGAGCGGAGACACCCAGCTTGGAGCTGCCCTGCCCAGCCGTCCTGGCTTCAGTTCAGGTCTGCAGAGCCCTGCGCCTTGGATCACAGGGGACCAGGGAAAGAGAGAGAGGGAGGGGCCAAATGCTATCCCAGTAGAAAGGGTAGGAGTGGGCCAGGGGAAGAGAGGGGACAGGCGTGTTCGCAGGAGGAGAGAAAGGGGGGCAGGTGTGACCGCAGGGGAGAGATAAAGAGGGGGCCGGGCTGGCGAGGCGCGGGCTCCTCCCCCTTTTCCTGCCGGCTCTTCCAGGGGTCTGGGCGGGCCTCTGCGGGTGAGCAGAGCGGGCTCCAGCGTCCAAGGCGGGCGGTGGGGGTCCTGAGTTGGCAGTGCTGCCCCCAACTTCTCCGCCCGCGGCACCCGGGGCCCCCCAGATACCCTCGCCTCGCGGACTCTCCCGAGCTGCGTTGAGAAGGCCCGTGGGGGGCCCTGGCGGAGGGAGCCAAGCCGTCGCCCGCTGTCTCCCGCGGTCGCGATGAGGACGCCGGCCCCACTCCTCTGCGCGCTGTGCCTGGCGCTCAGGGCCACGGTCACCGCCGCAGCAGGTAGGTGCGCGCGCGTCCTGAGCCTGGCCCAGTCTCCGTTCAGGGACAGATCTGCCGCTCCCTCCCGACGGCAGGCGAATAGGCCCCAGTGTCACCCCAGGCTTTGAGGTGGAGAAGCTGGGCGAAAGGCAGGTTGTAAAAGCGCTTCCTGTGCGTTATTTAAGGTTGTTCAAGGATCCAGGGTCCAGGGGAAACACTTTGAACTTGCAACACCGTAGTTCTGAAAAAAAACAAAGCAAGTAATAGAACAGAGCAGAATTTTAAAGTGATCCAGATGAGAATGGGATGCCTTTTTATTAAGGCAGAAAAACAGGTGGCTGAGCCAAAGAAAACAGGAGCACCCCTTTTCCAGGAGAGGGGTGGGGCGGGGAGAAGGGAAGGGAGCTGAAAGGACGGGTGGACGGTGGAAACTGACTAAAGACTAAAAATACAAATTCCACTGCCGGCGCCGGTCTAGAGGTCTAGAGAGGGAAGCTCCTAGCAGCTGTCTTGGAGGCAGCCCGCACCCATCAGCGAATGAATGAACGAAGGAAGTGTGGTGCTCGCACCCCACGGAGCTCTGGCTGCATGAAGAAGGGTGGGCTGCAGGCGTTCCTAGGAGAATGGACGCAACTTGAGACCAGAGTTAAGGGACACGAGTCAGACACGCAAGGTTAAATGTTGTGTAGTTTCTCATCTATGGGAAATCCACAGGATAAAGAAATCAAAGAGCAAAATAAAAGATGAATAGGAAACGAAGAGACAGGTCTTTTGCAAATGGGTGGGGGACCGAGAGGCCGAGGTGGGGCAAGGGGAAGGTGAGGAGAACTAATGCGTTGTGTGTGCCTGTGAGTGGTGAGGACCCGAAGCAGAGGTGCTGCAGATGTGCATTCTTGACGCTCAAGAGACTGGAAGGAAAGAGGGAGTCCCGGCGGCGGTGGGGGCGAGGGGCGCTAAGGGAGCCTGAGGTGAAGACCTCTTTCAGGGACACGGAATTCTGCTTACTCCCAGCCTAGGGAGACTCCTGGGTAAAATTATAATTCAGCTAGAAAGGTGAAGAGGAGTTTGTTAACACAACCAAGGCCCAAGCCATAGGTTGCCTTCCTGGATCCTCGTGCTGATTTTACCTTTGCTTGCCCAGGTGCGTGCAAGGATCTTGAACTACACAATAAGGTTGTTGTAGCCGGCCAGCCTTTTGCTCAGAACTGCACGTACTTTCCCCTGACAAATGGGGACGTGGATGTGACCTGGTACAGAGTACCCAGCAACACCCCGCTTTCCAGGAACATAAGTTGGAGAATTCACCAGGAGCACACCTGGATGCTGATTCTTACCCTGAAAGACAAGGACTCCAGGATGTACCAGTGTGTTATAAAGTGAGTTCCTCATCTCAGACCCATCTGCCTTTTAACAGCATTCGCAAGGAGCCTAGAAAATGCAGTGAGATGATATGTCAGAGGTTTGTGATTGTGATAAAATTATTTCTAATGAGCACGTTTGAAATGCCTTGAACAGGTAATAGATTTAAGTTGACTTTAAATAGATTTGTAAACCATTTTGTTTATTTATTTTATATTTTAATAATTTATTGAGAAGGAAGTAGCAATGAGATAGTTTCAAAACAGATCAGTAATACAGTTACAATAATGAATACATTGCATATTGTTGTCTTTGTAGTAGCTGTTTTTAGTGTAAGATGTAGACATGATATCTTGTGTAAGCACTACTAGTTCAAAACCTTCTTCTCATTGAACTAAGATAAAGTAGCTGTACATTTATGCTATTTTGTATACCCAGATATGTATTTTTTCCACTACAAAATGGTCCATTTATGTCCCCTTTTTTGTTTACTTTTGTCAGAGATGTGTATTCCATTGCCATTCATATATTGTAGGTGCATGAATTCAGCAGAGTAATCCAATATAGTCTAGCAGACTATAGCAGTGAGTAATCCACATGACTAGCAGTGTCAGAAGTTGTTGCCTTGAGCCTTTTACAGCTCAGCATATAAATATGGCTTTACTTTGTATACCTCGATTTTATACTTTTCTGCTAGATGGTTAAGACCAATATAAAGTGAGGCCCATATAACAAGAAATGTAACTTTTGTAATGTAAACCGTTTGGAGACACAAAATGCATCTTTACCCATGGATATATTGCTTCAGGACAGACCAGCTTACCAGTGTACCTGATGCCACCTTTCTGCAGGGGCGAGTTCTGGTGACAGGTGACACATGTAGGGAGGAGTGTGGCTTCCTGGGGACTTTGCTTAAGGAATCTGCTTTCAATAAACCCGGGCAAGCTCGAACCCCAGCCGTTGTGCTAGGAAGTGGTGTCTGCAGGTGCCAGGGCCTGCTGGGCCTTTTGCATAGCTTCTAGTTTTTGGAGTCAGATACGCTACCGTTGCACTACGAGGTCCTGCTTCTAGGTTTTGGATATTAGAAGTTGGTGGGAGGCCTCCCAGACAGGAGGGGACTGCTCACTGGAAAGCATACGTCCCACTATGGTGGTAGCTGTCTGCTTGAATTCCTGCATGTGCGTGCTTGTGTTTGTGCAGGGCTGTGTGTGACCATTCCACTGTAACACTCTGACAGACCTGAATGAAATTTAGCCCACATCTATGGGCTAAATTTGGCTCAAGGGCCACAGTTTGTGGCTCTACGCTACTAACTTGATTGACCTTAACAATTATGTCACCTCTGTGAGCCTTGATTTTCTTACCTGGAATTGGGAAGCAATCCTGGCCCCCTAGAGGTGAGGTACCAGTACCCAAGCTCCTCGAAGAAGTGGCTATTCCTTCCTGTCTCTTACTGTGGACCAGAAGGCCCCTTCCTGAGTCCCAGAGTAGCCCACATCCCACTTGGAGTCCTGCCAGGTTCCTGGCTTTCGTCCACCTGGCACACTTGGCATGCAGAATGACCCACTGAGCTGCAGGAGCGAGGGGTGGCCAGCTCCATGCTGCCCAGTAGTGGTGCGCTGTAGGCTCCACTCACTCTCCCGAGACCACCTGGGCCAGGGACAGTGCACCTTTTAGGGCTTTTGCGATAACCGAAGCCTGTCGCAGCGCGCTTGCCATAGGTTCGCTGTCGCTGGTGTACCATGCATTATTAGCTGCAGTTAGACAGCGTAGATCGGTGCATGCATTTGCGTGTCAGAGCTGGATTTAAGATGTTCCATTTGGGGAACTCTGCAGTGAGGAGCAACCGTCCTTCACAGGCATTACAGCAGGGGACTGCTGCCAAGGAAGAAATGAACACAGCTTCTCCAGACCTTTAATGTACTGCCCTACAGTCTTCCTTTAAAATAATTTCAGAGAAGCACAAGGGCCTGAGTTCAATCCCCGGTTCTGAAAAAAAAAAAAAAAAATTCAGAGAAAATCTGAGGAATATTATAGTTAGCTTCTGTCTATCCTTTACCTAGATTTTCATTTTAAAGTAGAAATTGTCCATTTCCCTTACAGTTTTCTCTCTCCCTATATGTGCATCTCTATTGTTTTTGCCTGAAATCATTTTAGTTGTATACATCATGCCCATTTTATTGCTTAAAAATTCCATGAATGAGAATATTCTCTTACCTGCTCTCAGGGCTGTAATGAAACCCAGGAAATTCAGCCCCTGGGGCTGTACTTTCCTGTGTCATTTGTATTTGAGTTGGATCAGTGGTTCCCTCAGTGCCCCGTGTAATGTACAGGCCAGGGCAGCCCAGGGCCCGTATCTGGTTCCGCGGATCTAGCTGGCCATGTTCCTTTTGCCCTCTGGGCCAAGGTACTGCCACTGGGCCCCTGCAGCAGCCCTGGGCATCTCTACTGATGGCCGCCTGCAGGCCCGGCTGCTCTGTGCTGCTCTGTGCGAGGCAGGTGGTTTGCTCTGTGCATCTGGTGTGGCTTGGGTAGTGGTGAAGGGAAACGTCGCTGGGGTTTTGAGCCTGTGGGCCTCACACTGCGCTTTTCTCACAGGAACATCAGGAGCTGCTTCACAGTACACTTCAACCTCACTGTTATAAAGAGGCATCCATGTGTCTACAGAAGCAGCTCGCTAAATGCTTTCTATGACTACAACCAAATATTACACCTTGGGACCTCAGGAAGCCTGAAGTGTTACACGCACTTCCCAGACAGTTGCCTTGTGGATTCCATAAGCTGGTACAAGGTAAGCAAAAGGTTCTGGTGATATTTATTCTTTTCTTTTCAAAATTCCTTGCTGACACAATGGGTGACATGAGATGGAGTGTGACACTTGCACGCTGTAGCCTGGTTGCTGCTCAGGTCTCTATCTGGGATACTGGTGAAGAGTTATTTTGGATTCCTTAAAGCTCTGACAGGTGAGGAAGCTGTCATTGGGTCTGCGACATGATAGGAGCAGCTGGTACTCACCTGGGCTAATGGGAGTGTGGGGGAGAGATCGGCCGTGCAGGAGAGAACATTCCTGCCTGCTCTTGCCCTCCTGACAAGACCCTGCACTGCTCAGCTCCGAGGAGTATTGTCAGATGTCCTACAGACAGATATAGCTATACGGTAACAAATTGATTCCATAAATGTATAGATCACACATATATCATGCATGCATGTGCACACACACAGAGAGACTGACCAAGAAATTCTTATCTTCTATCTCTCTCTCTCTCTCTCTATCATCTATCTACCTACCTTCCAACCTACCTATCAATCAATCAATCACCTTCTACTTAGATGGAAAATAATGGGGTCTCAGGAGCACAAAATTGCTTGTCTTCCCATCGTTCATAGGCTGTGCCATGAGGACACCCAGATGCCTATTGACTAGAATGTTTCATTGAAATTTAGGACTGTAAAGAGATTACCAGTGAGCAACAGAAGCTTATTCCTTTGGAAGCGACGCTTTTGGTGAACAATGTGTCTGCGGAGGACGGGGGGCAGTACATGTGCACAGCCAGGCTGCTGCACCAGGGGAATCCAGGGAAGCAGTACGCAGTTATACAGAGCATCAGTGTGGATATCTGTAAGTATCCACACCCGTCACTGGGTCTTCCCGCCCCTTTGTGTGAGCTGGCTGGTTTCAGTTTGTGGGCAGAAATGATTTCCCACAGATCAGCAAAATATCAGGCTAGTCACTGTTAGGTCAGAGTTAAGAACACAGGGGCAGGAGGAAGGGGCAGCTCAGCTCTCCCACCCAAGCAGCAGAACCCTCAAAACTCGATTTATTCTTATGCAGCAAGTGAGGCCATGCGTATGGGGCTGTTGTCGGAGCCTGGTGTCCAGCACGTGCAGATTATTACTGTGATCCTGTTGTCCCCAGCCTGCACTGGGGTGGGGGGTTTCAATGGCCATCCCAGCACTGACCTCCCCTGGCTCTGGCTCTAAATGATCCAGGTGTTTGACATGTTTCGGGGAGACCCATTTCCCATGAGCTTCTGGTTCCGAACCCAGGATGGCCAGTTCTCCTGAACACATATCCTGCAGATTTCAGTGGCAAATCCTATGGGTAGAAGAAACTAAATAGCCAGACCCCTTCATTCTCCAGAAGCAAAGAGGGAGCAACTCTGAGGTTCGGGACACTTTGTGGCGTGGACACGGGCTGGATGCCTGGCCTCTACGCTCAGGCGGCACTTCCCTTTCAGATACCTGGGCAGGGCTTTCCTGTGCCCACAGCTTTTGCCTGCTCTTCAGTAGAGGGTTCTTTCTGTACTTGCTCGTTCAAGGGATAGAAGTTTGCCACTGATTCCCCAGTACTGGGCCACTCGCTAGTACCTGGCGCTGACCACCTGGAGTGGTCCAGAGAGCCTGGTCCCAAGATCCCAAGAGGCTTGAAACTCCCACTGGAGCTCATGGTTAGTGATGACCTCTGGCACCTATGCCTGGCCACAGATCTGCTTAGTGTCACTGCCACAGTGCTCTGCCTGTCCATGGGCAGCTGGGGGAGTTTGTGCAAGGGTAGAATTTGTAAGGCAGAATGAAGAAACCTACGGGTCCAGCAGTCCGCATTTTATGCCTGTTTATACAGTTGTGAATGTTTCACTATCAGGCACGCATTGTGCTTAGGTCATGGTGGCAAAAACTTAAGAAGAAAACATTTGTTTCCTCTACATGGGCGCTCACAGCCTGGGAGGACTGAAACTAGAGGGATTGATGGATCCATTCAGTGTCATGCACTGGGATCTGGAGGAGCAGAAAAGAATACGGACATGATCTGGGAGGCTTCTGAGAGGACACAGGGCTCAGCAGCATTAGGGAGGGCAAAGAGTGTTGATAGTCATGCAGAGCAAACAGGATGGTCCCTGGGTGGAGGACACAGAGTAAGGCAAAGTGTAGGCGTGGCCAACACCCTGGCTTCTGTTGGGTGAGTCTCAGATCCCACTGCAGTGTGGCATGTATGAGACGGGAGAGGGAGGCATGGAGTTGACCAGAGGAGAATTCAGGGGCTGCTTCCACGTGGGCATCATCACGAACCCCCCATGGTCCCAGGTGGGTGCACCTGTGATGGAGGAAGTCAGCCTTAGGATAGATGGAAGCAGGAGAGATGAAGAGGCTAAGATGTAGGAGGCCATGCTCTGTAGGACACTGGGGCTTTCTTCATCCCCCAGACACTCTTTACTTAGTGCCAGTCCTGCGCTAGGCACAGAGATGATAGGAAGATAAAGGAAAAGCCCTGACCACCGTCTTGCTGCAGCTTGGGGTCCAGGAGGTGGGGAGGCAGAGAAGAACGCTGATCCGCTAGTGGGTTTTTCCTACTGGGTGACGAGCCAGTGTGAGGAGGGAAAGGGCAAGATGAGATCAAAGGGACACCCAGCAACCCCTGGATTTTCCATGTGTGATCTACTGAGCAGTGGTCCATGACTAGCTGGTGAGAACTTCTGTTTGGGAGCACTGAATTCGAGTAGCTTGCAGAGTGGCAAGTTGACAAACGTCCCAAGTTTCTGGGTGTTTTCTTAGCTTCCCTCGTAACATTTCCACATCCTGCCCCAATTATCTGAGGAATGCAGGAGTGTGCAGGTGGTTGCTAGATTTTGGTAGCTAAATGGGGTGCAGAAGGAGAGGAAAAGGACTAAGAAATGGGGCCCCAGGGAGTCCGTACAAGGAGAGTGCTGGAGTGAAAGAGCACAGGAACAAGGAAGGAAATGGTGGGAAACATGGAATCCAGGGCTGAGGCGGCAACGCTGAATAACCCCAAGTCCAGCCGCTTCCCACCCTGAGGACTCGTCCAGAGCTTTGCTTAGAGCTGCAGCTTGAAAGATGTATTTATAGTCTTAGGTAATGAAATTTTATTATAGCCTCCTGTTGGTTTTCACTTAAACCAAATAGATAATGGCTGAAGTGAGCTTTCCTGCTAGCTGAGCTCCTACTTTTCCTTTTATCCCTTCAGCAATTCAATAATTTCTCCCCAAAAGAGCATCTATCTATGGAGCTGTGTTTTACCACATCATGGATTTCTTTTCTTGACCGATGTTTATTGAACATCTGTAATGCTTCGCGGTGTTGTGTTAAACTATTTGGAAATGTGTCGTACATGAACCTGACATGATTTCCTGTGGCTATCATTTCTTAGTGGAGAGCGGGAAACCAGGAGGAAAAATCCCTAAGATCATTTATCCCCGGAATAACTCCATTGAAGTACGGCCTGGTGAGTAGGGTGGGCGGAGTTGCTGCCCTGGCTGTGGCTGGCTTGTCCTGGCCGCAGTCCTGGTGAGTAGTTGGCGTTTCGAGGTGAAGACAAAGCTCACACAGATTCAGGTTCTAGCTTTGGATATACCTGAGTTTCAGGAGACACACAGATAAACACTAAGAAAACTTGAAGTCTGCGGGAGCTGGGACATGGGGTTCTGGCCGTGGGCAGGTTGGGTCTAGATGCTTCTGATTAGCTAAAGCACAGGGAATAAAGACATAAAAATAACTCCTGAAAAGGACTTTGCATAAAATAAAACCACTCCTATATAATGCTGGCCAGGGATTCTGGAATTGTTCTTTGTACTTTAGGGAAGGGTCTCACTACTAGATTGGACTCGTAGTGATCTGCCTGTTTATAGCTTCCCAAGCACTGGGATTACAGGTGTGTACCACCCCGCCCAGTCTCAATTGCTGTCTCTGCATCCCCAGGGGCAGGGCCAGCAAAGCAGGCCTAGGGATTGAGCCCCCAGCCCCTGCGCCTGCTTGCAGGCACTTTAGTCCGCTGAGCTATTTGGCCAGCCCAGAAGATCTGGACTGTGTTAGCTCCTCCTGGGAAGAACATTAAAGGAGAAAGAGAAATGAGGATGTTACGTTTGTTCCTTTATTTATGTAGGAAAGGATGAAAAACATTGTCCCGGTTGGTGATCTACATGGAAAAAAGGGGCTCTAATCAGTTTTTAAACCTTAAAGAAAATCACAAGGAAAATAAGACCTGCCAAACAGCTTAAAAAAACTTAAAATATCCATTAAAAATAGCTATTCAGATTGAACCAAATCTTAAAATCCAATTAGGATTTTATAAATCCATTTACATACTGTTCCCCCCAAGGCACATATATAAAAATCTATTATCTAAAGGATTAAGGAAAATTGTGTGAGGTTTCATTTGAAAACATTAATCCAGAAAATCAAACCAGAAGAGCAAATGACAAATTGAATCATTTTGTACTAATGGAAATTACAATACTGTCCTAAATATCAATTTTATGTATCAAATATATAAAGCTTAGAGTCTCATTTGAAATACCAGAGTAATACAGTAAGAAAATAGAGTTGGTTTAGTTGTTCTGGGAGATTTTAATGTGGCATGGTATTGGCAAACTTAATAACTAAGATTCTAAAATATTTGATTAGCAAGAATAATATGTTTGATAAAGGACTTATAAATACCTCTGAAAATTACTGCACTCAAAGAGGAAGTTGTAGGACTGAGTGTGGTGGTGCACGCCTGTAATCCCAGCACTGGGGAGGCTGAAAACAGGATCACTATGAGTGCGAGCTGCGTAGTGAGACCCTGTAGCAAATACATTTTTAAAAAACTGAAAAAAAAAAAAAAAGGACCATAAGTACAGACTACATGGCACAACCACAGAGCTGTGCATGCAGGTATTTAGAATTCAAGCCAAAACAATGAGAAGAATCTCATTCAGCGTGTGAGGTCTAGGGTTTGTTGCTTGATTTCATTATAAGGACAATGTAAACTTATATTAAAATATCACATCATACCTGATAAATATATAGTTACTATCAATTAAATTTTTTAAAAATTAAACATATTAAACAATCACTAATTTTTCTTCTATTCATTTGCTTTCTTTGGTTGGAGATAAAATTGAAACCATCGTAGAGGCTGTTTAGATATAATGGTAGAAGCAAGGCAAAGTGTGGTCCCGGTAGGCTGAGGCAAGAGGATCACCAATGTGAAGCCAGCCTGGGCTACGTGGGTTCAGGGCCAGCCTGAGCTATGCAGCAGGACCTTGTCTCAAGCAAAGCAAAACCAAAAAAAAAAAAGAAAGAAAAGAAAAAAGAGAAGGCTAATGACAGTAACAATGTTCCAAGTTCACTTTCATGGCCTGTGACCAATGTTATGCTCCAGACAAGTTTCTGTCTTTAAATATCACAAATAAGGGCCAGGGAGATGGCTCATAGAATAAGTGCTTCCCTGGCAAGCACAAGGGCCTGAGTTCAATCCCTGGTTCTACCAAAAGAGAGAGAGAGAGAGAGAGAGAGAGAGAGAGAGAGAGAGAAATAAGTGGAGAAAAAATTAAAATGTATGAATGACCATTTAACTCTCTAACAGAAGTGTAATTGCATAATAATGGTAAAAGTAGAAATAAAGAGTATGGAGGAAACTTCAGCAGAAAGGCGCGTCTTGTAGGCTGCGTCAGGGCAGAAGAGTTGGGGAAGGCGGCTGGGGAGATAGTCCGTCTCCAGCAGCTCTAATTTCCCAAAGGCAGAGAAATTCAAATGTAAGGCTTAGAAATGGGAAAACTTACAAAACAACAAATGGTGTGGAGCTGCGAGCTGTGTACCTTGTAGGAGTGCTTTAAATTTCAAGGCGCAGAGCGCCCTGAAGAGTGGATGCTAGGTGCGTAGCACTCACCATGTAGCAGCTTTGATAGATTTAAGAAGCGCTCAGAAAGATGTCTGCCTGTTGCATCCCTCCGCTGACTTCTCTCTCCACTCCTCCTCTCCTGCATTTGGAAATCCAGCCTGTGTATTTAGACTGCTAAAAACTAGGCCTCCTTTTCTGCAGGCTGTGGATGGAACTCAAGGTTTTCATGCTGAGCAACACCCTCAGCCTATTACACTACTTACTTGGGAACACAGTCTTGCTAACTAGTGCGAGAGGGGCTCAAACCTGTGATCTTCCTGCTTCAGCCTCCCAAAGTGCGGAGCTTGCAGGCATGTGCCACCATTCCAGGACAAAAGAAGAGGTCTTTTGGCTGGAAGATAATTCAGAAGTTGCAGAAAAATATCTAAAATATTATAATCACCAGCAATTGTTTAGTAAGGCTTAATCTAGTACAAATTAAACTTTTAAAGTCAACATTATTTTTCCGCGTGTGATACTAGCTTACATGAACGTGCCTTGTAAGGCCTGTAGGTGACCCCTGGGCAGCACGAAGCCTGCTTACACTAAGCTACAACTGCATGGGCAGGTGCCCACGAGTGCTGACGTCAGCCGTGCCTCTTCCAAGGCACTAAATGTCCCGCTTCAGTGACACGGACACATGGGAAGTGTCACCTTGGCACAGTCAGCCAGCACTAGAGTTTTTAGAAATACATATTGACGTATTTTGCTCAATTGAAATAGACTTTTTGCTAAATAACTTTTCAGTTCAGCCATGTAGTAATAAAAATATTAAACGCCAGAATGTTGTAGTTTCTAAATATAAATCCAGACAGTTAAGAATCTGGCAATTAAATCCACAGGAAGAAATCTCAAAAGAAAGGTCAGGGCCGGGGAGAGAGCTCATGGCACCTGCCTGGCAAACCCGAGGTCCTGAGTTTAATTCTTGGTGGGAAAAAAAAAAAACAGATCAAAAAATTAGACTGGCCTTTAAAAACACAAATCTTTGAATGTACGCATAGTTACCATGCAAAGGCAAAGGAGGGCTCTGTGCCGAGTAGGAGGACAGCACGTGGGTGAGGTTACTAATGTACAGCAACAATTTAAGAAAATTCCAATCTAAATGGGCAAATATTTCACACAAGAAGAAAAGCAACAAAATATAAAATTCACCTGCAGTGAAAGAGCGCGCACTGCCAGTGCACCCTTTTGGTCTGTGGACCTGGTAAGGATTCCTGTGAGAGGCGCGCTCAGGGGGAGCCACGCTTACTGTGCGCGCGCTGCCAGCTCTCCAGAGTTGCGGGTCTCAGCCAGCAGCCCCCCTGGCCTTCTGGGTTCCCGTGGCCCGGTCAGCTGCCCCGCTTGCGGTGCCCAGGGGCTCTGCCGCTTTGGGATTCCTTTCCAGTTTGAATGCAGGTGCTTTGGAAACCTGTCACCTTCTAGCTCAGGGAAGTCTCAGTGGCAAGCTGTGGCAGCAACACAGACCCTCAGGGCTGCCAAGGGAAACAGCAGGCACGCAGTTTTAAAACAAAACTGTCTTGGGCAGGAGAGATAGCTCAGCAGACTAAGTGCCTGCTTTGGCAAGCGCAGGGCCCAGGGCTTGATAGCCGGTCCTGTGTACTGCCCTGGCCCCGCCCCCAGGGTGGGCTGAGCCCGCTGCCGAGCCTGAGCGTGGTTGTGTTCGCCTGTAGTCCTGGTGCTGGGGAGGCTCAAAACAGGAGGATCATTTTTTTCTTTTTTTTTTTTGGTGGAACTGGGGATTGAACTCAGGCCCTTGTGCTTGCCAGGGAAGCACTTATTCCATTAAGCCATCTCCCCAGCCCAGGAGGATCATTATGAGTCTGAGCTGTGCAGTGAGACCCCGCACCAAACCCATAAAATGAAAAAAAAAAAAAAATTAAAAAACCCCCAAAACCAAAATTGTCTTTAGCGTGTTTAAGGAAAAGAGAGGGAGGACTGAAACTTTCAAAAGAGAACAGAAACTAGAAATAACAGCATACTGGATTTGGAAAACGAACAAATACAGTACCAGTACTGATCAGCACTAAGCAATACAATAGATTTTAAATGCATAGAAAATACAATTGAAAAGACAATTAATGAGCTAAGATATAGATCAGGAGAAAATATGCAGGACTGAGCACTCAGAGCCAGAAGAACGGGAAGTATGGGTGTGAGGGTGTGGGAGGCAGAGGCACACACACACACACACACACACACACACACACACCCATAACACCAGCGTCTCCTGTGGAAGAGGACAGGGAAGGCAGAAGCGGAAGAAGCAATGCTGTTCATTCTCAGATGACGTGCGAATGACCCAAACACCTAGGAGACCCCAAGACCCCAAGCCGAAGACGCCGGAAGTGAAGCATGCCAAGCAGGATCCAGGAAAGTGAAGCTACCCCTGGATGCTCCATGAGAAACTGCACAAAATGGAAACCAAGGGAAAAGCAGGAACAGGAAGAAAAGGCTGTGGGGAGGGAGCTCAGCAGCATGAGGCCCGCCGGGTAAGCACGAAGGCCTGACTTCCATCCATGGTAAATAAAAAAGTCAGGTGCTGGCTGGCTCTGCATCACAAACAGTGGGGGCCATCTGCTTTAAAAGACTCAAGCCTGATTATTTTATAAGGACCGAAAACATCACAGACTAAAAATGTCATGCGTTGTCAATTGTAGTCCTACAATAAAAAAAAAATGGAGTGTTCTGCAGGCAGCAGGAAAATTCTCCTGCACGTTAAATCAGAATGCACACGGCGAAGGCAATGATTTACTCAGGAAATTTAAAATAACTGTGAATGCGGGGCCCGCTCCTGGGGTGTGCTGAAAGGGCAGTTGAGACTGGGCGTGGTGGCACGCGCCTGTAATCTCAGCGCCTGGGAGGCTGAAAACAGGAGAGCCACTATAATGATCTACATAGACACCCTGTAAACCCTGTCCTAAATTCAAAGATAAAGTAAAATAACTGTGAAATGAAAATACCCAACTGCTTTTGCTGTCTGCTGGGGTGAGGCAAATGCAGTGGGTCCTGAGAACTAGGCGTGTCCGAAGCAAAGGTAAAGCACCAGTGATCTCGGGCCTTGGTGAATCCAAGGGTGTGCTTTGCTGTCTAGAGTTATAGTAAAGGAATAATTCATTAGACAACACACAGTTAAATGTGGTACTAAAAAGTAGTCAGAAATAGAGGCAGAAGGAATTGAAACAACAGTCTGAAAAACTGCATAATAAGAGGGAGATTGCTGGATGTGGAACCAGAAAATGGGAGCTGGTGTCTCACTTCTTCCTCCAGTTCATGTGTGGCTTGTTCCAGCCTCTCAGCAGCCTGAAGCCCGGTGTTCCCATCATGATGGGGGGATCAGTGATGACAGTTCCTCTCATTCTGTCTTGCCAGGTTATTCCAAAGCTATAAAGACTAAGGTTGACAACGCACATGTAACACGTGTAAACTGTGGCGTTCTTTGCTAATGTCTCTAGGAATGGAAGTAGTGTCATGTCCCCGTGAGTGCAGAAAATCTTCATCGGGTAGGGGTTGGCCTATGCCAGTCTCCGTTGGTTCCCTGGTTCTCCCTCCTGCTGGTGTCTGTGCAGAGAGAGGATGGAGCAGGTTATCACTGACCCTAGAGCATTTCTCATCAGCAAAGATGTTGGGGGCTCAAAAGCAAGATGCATTTGTGCACGAGGTGCTAGTCAATCTGAATGACTGAAAATTTGTGCAGCTGCAGCTTAACACTTATGAATGTGACCCCCACAGGCTCCACCCTCATTGTGGATTGTAACATAACAGACACCAAGCAGAACACAAACCTCCGCTGCTGGAAGGTCAATAACACCTCGGTGGACAGTTACTACAAAGACTCCAGGCGCATCCAGGAGGGAATCGAGTAGGTGCCTCCTCTCCTGGCTTCTCCAAGCTAACCGGGCTTCTCCACCCACACTCATGTACAGACAGGTAGACATCGGGGTGCCCACCACCTCCTGGTTACTGTGGGCTCTGCCATTCTAAGATCTTGGTGGCCAAGCACGGCCCAGCCTCGGGTTCAGAGAACTGGGGGATGGTGATGTCATCTGTAGCCCCAGCCTAATCAGGTGTTTGTGACAAAACAGAAGTGAGCCGTAGGGTGACAGCACTCTTCCCACTCACTCCGTCATTCTGAAATGACCTTCAAGGCCTAAGCACTGAAACCGGTACCAACACAGGGGCTCATGGAGCAGGGTGGGGCACAAGTTCAACTGACGCGGTTCAGCTCTGGTGCTGTGAAAGAGGAAGGCAGAGATCAGGGGAACTTGTGTGGGCTGTGGGTGTGGCAAGGTAGGATGCTTGTGGAGGAAGGGGCTGGAGGCTGGGCACAGGCTCCGTGGTCCGCAGAACCACACTGTCAGGTTCCACGACATGGTCTATCCTCTGTACTGGGCCTCTCAGTGACATCGTCTCAGAGTCAAATCACCCTCCAAGGCATTCTCCAGAGAAATAGAAACACTTCATGTTCAGAATAAGGGACATAAATGATGCTGGATGGATAGGACTCGTGTTAAATGCTCTGCTCTTCCTTTTACAGAACCAATGTTTTCTTTCAAGACCATATTTTTTACACAGTCAACATCACCTTCCAAGAAGTGAAGATGGAGGACTATGGCCTTCCTTTCACATGCCATGCTGGCGTGTCCGCTGCCTACATCATGCTGAAGCTCCCAGGTAATGTTCAGTGGGCTCAGGACACTCTCGGTGATGGCCAGGAGCTGGTTATCAGGTGTCATCAGGAGTCTTAGTTACTTTTCTCTTGTTGCTGGGAGAACATACCTGACACCCAGCGTTACTGGAGGGATGGTTTACTTAGCTCACAGCTTGCGAGGGCTCGCCCACTGCGAGGTGGAGTGGCCCACGACAGGGACACGGAGGCAGAAAGGAGCAAGAGCAACAAGCAAGAGAGAGAGCAGACGAGCCTCCCTGTGGCCCAGCTACTGTGTCCTCCCGAGATCAGGGCGGTGCCTCCCAATGTGGGCCGATCCAGCAGTCCCCCGCCCTTAACCCGGTTTGCATATGAATCAATCACGCACTCTAGGCTCAGCCATCTCTGATAAAGCTCTGTAACCCCAAGAGGCTTTGGGATGGGGGACATCTAGATGCAAACCGTAACCTTCAAGAGCTTGATGTGAGGCGATGCCCCGGCAGCATGAGCACGGAGCGGTGGGTGCTGTCGCTGGAGGGGCTGCTTATCCCCTTGGAGGGAGGGATTGAAAGCCGCACACTCGCATACCTTACGATTTCTGTGCATTAGAATTCCAGAAAACCAAGCTTTACTTTGCCAAACTAGAGCACTCAACTTTTATAGCCTTTATTATTATTAGGTGATTTTTTACCTGTATAGATTATTATGAATAACTTGATGCACAGTGTAAGTGCTCAGGCTTATTTTTTTGCTGTGTACTTTGGAAAAAAAAAATTTATAGGGCCAGCCAAATAGCTCAGCGGATTAAAGCGCCTGCAAACAGGTGCAGGGGCCGTCGGTTCGATCCCTTGGGCCTGTCGTGCGAGCCCCGCCCACAGGGTGCGCTGAGACAGCGATTTACACTGAGCGTGGCGGCGCCCACCTGTAATCCCAGCTCTTGGGAGGCTGAACACAAATGAATCACTGCGAGTCCGATCAAGTAGTGAGACCTGAACACCCTGTAGACCCTTCCCTAAAATACAAAAAAAAAAAAAAAAAAAAAAAAAAAAAAAAAAAAAAAAAAAAAAAAAAAAAAAAAAAAAAAAAAAAAAAACCCGAAAGAAAACTTATTTAAAAGCGGGATGAGGAGGGAGGGGCTGCTAAGCAGGAGCAGGAGGGCTACAGACGCCCTGAGAGCTCACGCCGCGCTGGGCGCTGAGCCTCTGGATCACCTCGTGGGAGTCGTGAAACGAGCAGGGGGAGGGGAAAGCACAGCCCTGAGAGCACTGCGGAGTCTGGCTCGAGGCCAGGGTGTCAAATGCCTTGTGAGACCTGCGTGGCTTGGCGCTGCACTGACTTCGTGATTGCTGGCTTCGCTGTGATTTATGGGCGCCGGGCAGCGCTCAGCTCGCCGGCACCCCCTAGAGGCGGTTGCCCCTCGTTTGCATGCT
>PVKA01031822.1:0-25900 GCA_004027165.1 Ctenomys sociabilis | reverse complement strand
AAAAAAAAAAAAAAAAAAAAAAAAAAAAAAAAAAAAAAAAAAAAAAAAAAAAAAAAAAAAAAAAAAAAAAAAAAAAAAAAAAAAAAAGATCTGCTGTGTTACATAGTTTCAATAGTCATGATATAGTACACATAAAAGATTGTGTGTGTGTGTGTGTGTGTGTGTGTGACTAAGATCTGAACCCAAAATCTTCCAAGTTACATATCCAGCTTTTCAAATAACTTCAGGACAGGGTCATGAAAGGGTTACTTTTATTAGGCTGACTTTAATCTATGCTCTTCCTGCCTCAGCCTCCTGGAGGGCTGGGATTGCCGGCCTGCACCACCATGCCTGAGTTCTGGGGCTGTGCCTGAGGGCAAGACCATCCCGGCATTCAGGACCAGGGGTCGAACTTGGGTCCTTGCACTTGCCAGGCAGGCGCTTAGACTGCTGACCCATCTCTCAGCCCCGCAAAGCACACTGAACTTTTTAGAATAACGTTTTATTCTCATAGTATCAAGTTGTTCCAATAAAGAAAATATAACCTGGTATTTTAGCCATTTTATCTCAGAAATTTTAAAGAGTCTTATTGATACAATTTAGGTATACACACTGATCACACTCATTGTAAGTATGGCGTCCTTACCTGTATACGGTACGCCTGCCTCTCTCTCCAACCCTGCTTCCCCTGCTTGTTCACAAAGCGTTACATCGATTTTGTGTTTCTCTTCTCGTGCTTTTCTTTTCTTTTCCTTGGGATACCTACCATCAAGAAGTCAGCCAACAGAGACAGGGATATAGCTCAGCGGCACAGCACCTGCCTAGCAAGCTGAGGTCCTAAGTTGATTCCTGGAGAGGGGGTGGGGGGAGAGAGAGAAAGAGAGAGAGAGAGAGAGAGAGAGAGAGAGAGAGAGAGAGAGCAAACAAGCAATACGAAATGCTGGAAGGGCTGTGGAAAAAGGAACCCTTCGCCACTGTTGGGGGGAGGGGATACTGGTGCAGCTACTGTGGAAATCAGGATGGGGACTCCTCCAAACACTGGGACCAGCAGTGTCCTTTGACCCCGTTATTTCCCTTCGGTGTACCTTCCAGAAAGAATTAAAAGCGTCACCCTCCAGTGTTATATGCACACCCCTGTTTATGGCTACACAATTTGTAATAGCCAAATCTTGGAAATGTCCCAAATGCCCATCAACCAGGGAGTGGATTTAAACAAAAGATGTGTTGTTCTCATACAATGGGGTACCATTCTACCCTGAAAAAGATCGTCTTGAGACACTGCTAGGTACATGGATGCACACTGAGATCATACGCAGGAGTGAAATAAATCAGATCCACGTGTGTAAGTACGGCGCTGTTTCCCTAGTGTGAGAAGCCAAGTGTAAATGAAGACTGAAGATTATGGCAGGCCTTGCGCAACAGGATGAAATCATGCATGTTCTTACAGCAAAGCAAAATTCAAAAGCGTGACGATATCCACAGTGTGACTTTTCCTGAAGACGCACCTTTTTGTGCAGTGCACAACACAAGCCCACGGCTGTGCGACGCTCTCTGCATGTGGCCCTAGGGCAGCCCAGGCCGTGTGTGTGTGTGGCTCGGGCACCAAGGCCTGTGTGAGTCGGAGCTGCAGACCCCTCCCCCCAGTGAGTTGTGTTTCCAGAACCCCAGTGAGTTGTGTTTCCAGCCGCTTTCTCCACTGAGCTGGGTGAAGCTTTGCATGAAATGTATTGGAGGGGCCGGAAAGACAGCTCGGTGTCTGAGCACCTTCCCGGCAAGCACAAGGGCTCAGGTCCAGTCCTGGTACCACATGCTGTGACGGGCCCTAAACCAGGCCTGGTGCCGCATGCTTGTAATCCTAATGCTGGGGAGGCTGAGACAGAAGGATCACTATGAATCTGAGCTGTATAGTGAGGCCTTGTACCAAATAAACAAATGACTAAAAGATTAAAAAAACTTTTTTTTTTTAAAAAAGAAACATTGGAGTCTGAGGGTCTTGTTGCCAATTCAGTTTCTCTTCTATGTTTGAGTCATTATAAATGCACAGAACATGTAATGTTCAGAGTGAGATTTTTTCCTATTAGGGACAAGTGGCTTCTCCAAACGTCCTCAGGTCCAGGGCATCAGTGGGCACCCAGCCTCTGCACCACCCAGATGAAGTGACAGAGTACGCAGGCGCTGCCACTGTCCCATAAGGAGGGGAGGGGAGGCCAGGGCCTGGGAGGAGGACGCAGGCCCGAGCATGCCCGCTGCTCCACGGTGGCCCTCCCAGGCTGCCCCTTGCTGTAGAGACCCCAAGGCACCTGCACGGGGTGAGGGGAGACAACGCCTTGCACGACGAGGCCCTTCTGTCTCCTGGGTGCTCCCCTTGAATGGCCACCTTCTATTTGTTGAGTGGCAGTCCAGCAAGCTGAGGGTGTGAGTCTAAGCTCCCAGGAACACCATTCTTTTATTTCTTTGCCCTTGCCAGGTGCCTGGGATTGACTGACCTTATGGCCTTATGCTGCTCTGACAGGTGACCCAGTGCTCTCTGCCTTTTAAAACAGTTTTCTTTTTCTTTTTTTTTTTTTTTGGAACCGGGGATTGAACCCAGACCCTTGCGCTTGCCAGCAAAGTGTTTATTCTACTGAGCCATCTCCCTGGCCCCACATTTTTTTTTTTTAAATTGTTGAGACACATTGTCAATCTGCAGCCCCACTTGGCTGAGGAGGTCTCATTCAATTCTTTAGTCCCAAGTACCCGGGATCACGAGCGAGTGCTTCTCTTAGGAATTCTAGAAAACTTCTTATAATCATCATTAGAGTATGCTTCACACACCATACAAGTCCCTCATCAGAAGTGGATGATCGCTAGTTTGTGGAACATACACAGGTGGGGGTCACTATGTTTTGTTTTGTATTTTTATTTATTTAGTTTCGTTTTTTTTGAGACGGGGTCTCACTATACGGTGCAAGCTCAGAGCGATCCTCCTGTCTCAGCCTTTGCAGCGCTGGGATTACAGGCATGCACTATCACACCCAGTTTTGAGGCCACTATGTGGTATCAGGGTTCGAACCCAGGTCCTTGTGCTGCCAGGCAGGTGCTTAGGCCACCAAGCTATCTCTCCAGCCCTGAGGACCACTATTACCACAACTGATATCAGAAAACCTAGCGAGCAAGGCAGCTCCCAGGTTGTTGCCCCACCCTTCCCCCTCCATCCCTCTTTCACCCTGAGCCAGCAATCACTTGTCTGCATTCTGTACATTTGCCTGTTCTTGGGACACTTGGGACGCTATCTAGGGGCTGGTGTGGTTCTGCACTGTAAATCCCAGGGCGATGGGGGAGCACACAGCAGGACGGTAAATTTAAACCTAGCTCATCAAACCGAACGACTTAGTGAGCCTTGTCTCAGAATGCAACACAACACTAAACCCGAGAGTACAGAAATATCGGCAGAAATAGATTAGATGTCAAATTCAGAAGACACTATGTAAATAAACTAGTTATATCTATTTCCTCAGCACTGGGGGTCAATGCCAGGACCTCAGTACTTCTAAGTTTTCTTTTGAGAAAGTCTCACTATGTCACCTAGGTGGGGTTTGAAACTGTGGTTGTTATGGTTTGTGTTTAGTTGTCCTCCCAAAGCCTCATGCCATCATGGGCAGGGACTTGGAGAGTTTGAGATTAACTCATGATGCACTGGGATTATGGGTTGTAATACTGCTGGGATTACGGGTGTGAGTGCTACAGCCCCAGCCTGCGATGGATAACCTGAGCCTTAACTTAAGGGAGACAGACCTCCCCAGGGCCGCTGCTCCTCCACCTGCTCTCTGCAATTTCCTGCCAGCGTGAAAGTCTGAGCAGGCGTTCCTCGGTTCTTCTGCACAAGGACTCAGAACGCAGGCTTCCTCCATGCTGTGGACCAGCATTCTCGCCTGCCCATCCACACAGAGCAGAAAGGATAGTGGTGAATCCGCTGGTGCCTCCGGGCAGCGTGGAAGTGGAGCGGGCAGTTTGCCCAGATGGCCTACGGAGCAGAGCTCAGCCACGAGGTAACACTCACTGGAACGGGAGGCGGGGAAAGTCATCCAGTCGTGTGCAGCTGAGAAAAAAAGAGGAATGGCTCTGTGAAGTGCTCTCTAGTTGGTGGGCAGACAGCGAACGGGATATGATGAAAGAGAAAGGCAGCCAGGTGGGCTGCGGCACATCTGTCGTCTCAACTCCCAGGAGGCTGAGGCAGGAGGATCACTGTGAGTGCAAGGCCAGCCTGGCCTATAGAGTGATTTCCTGTTGCAAAAAATAGGTAGAGGCAATCACGCACCATGTAGCAACGTTTGAGTCAATGCCGTCTTCAGCAGCGGTTGCTTAACCTTGTGAGACCCCGAGATGCGGGGGCCGTCTCTCTGCGTATAAACACTCTCTGCTGTTCACCCAGGGATAGTGTCCCCCAACACTGCCTTTCTCAGACATTTTTCTACTGCTAAGTATGGCTATATTTAAGTAGAAAGGTAATCGGGATAAGATTTACCAAGTAGCTGGTTCAGGAACCACTGAGAATGTATATCCACAGGGTGTGATTGAGATAGATGCTTAATATTTATATAAAGCCTTATTTCGGTAAAAAGGATGTGAGTATGAATCCCCCCCCCCCATGTACTTCCCCTGGCTATAAACACCCACTTTATCATTTTTACGGTCTATAGAGTTCTGGAAGTCCTCTTTTGTGGATATTGTTTTTGATGGGACTAAATATTCTGGTAAAGGCTGCTTCTGAGAGCCAGTCTTGCAAAGGCAGTCTTGTAAAAATCTTACTGTTCGTCCTCGTGCTCATCGCCTCAATCACTGGGGCCTGGTATCACGGGACTTCTGTTTTTTTCTCTGGAGTCAAAATAACCACAGGAGGCAGCAGTTTGGATCAACTCAGGACCACAGGGGAAGTTGGGAACATCCCGGGTTGTTGAGAATGTGGCGGGAATAATTAGATATCTTGGCGAGGATTAATGTCAGTGTGCCTTTTAGTGGGGCGACTGTAATTTAGACATCTAGCCCAGAAGAGCCGCCCGGCTTTCGCTCACGGAGCCCGAGCCCAGGGCCTCCGAAGCTGCCCCGCAGTGGCCGCGCTCTTCGCCCAGGGTGCAAATAGTTACGGGCAACCTGGCCTCCGCCATAAGGAAGACGCGCTTTTGCCCCCAGCAACCGGCTGACCCCTCTAAACCTCGGTGTGTCAGGAAAATCACAAGGGGAGGGGGAGACATTCTACAGTTGTCACAGATGGAGGAGGCCTTTTTCTTTGTGGCTTGAACGAAGACAGTCGGGGCTTGGTCGTACAGAGGATGTTTCGTGTTTTACCTTGTGCCGACGCCTTGGTGGCTGTCCCATCTGGCAGGCTGGGATTTCACCATGATGCTCACAGAAAGTAGTCAAGTTCTATCACGTGGATCCAACTCCTTTGGCCGGTTAGGTGTTCCTCCTGGGCCTCGGTGGGGCCTGGTTCCTCCTGGGCCTCGATGGTGACTCACCATAGCAACAGCCTCCTGAGAGAGAAGGTAGCTTGCGTCGCTGCTGGACTGAGGCATGCACTAGCTGCTAGTGGGTGGCATTGTGTTCCAGCGGGGCACTGGCTTGGCATCACCTGGATGGCGGTTATGCCCCGGGCAGACTCTTCCATTGTTTTTGGCAGCAGAGGAACCAAGCGGAGCTACAGGCCTAGAGAATTCTGAAACAATATGCGCTCTTCTTGCCAGCTCAGCCCACTCGGCTTCTTTAACAGATTCAGGAGAGCTGTATGTTTGGGGCAGCAATAGGCAAGTGGAACTGGCTACAAAGGCTGCTTTCCTTGCTGGCCCCAGAAAATAGAAGCACATTGTTTTCAGCATGCAAAGGTCCCTGCCACCTGGCGTGGGTGGTCCCCCACTGTCTGGGGTTCTGGTTGCTCAAACAAAAACTGGCAAGGTGTTTATATGGGGCCTGAAGAAGACTATGGTCAGCTAGGGGGGAAGCTGGTGACTCAAGAAGGATTCCTAAGCTGAAAACTGGAAAAGCAGGCTTCTTCCTGCCCTTGCTCAAGACCAGAGAACAGCACACCTTTGTCTCTGCCTTGCCTGGTGGAAGCTGCAGAAGCAGGAGGTGACGCACCATAGAAACAGTCTCCGGGGGCTCAGAGCATCATTTCGCAGTAATTGATTATCCTGAAAAGGAATCCATGCGAGATGTGTCCTCAGAAACATGATCCTTTGTTCTGGCTTCATGGTTTTTTTTTTTTTTTTGTGCATGGGTTCAGAACTGCCATTGTCACCTTTTTTGAGTTGCCCTGCAGGCTCTAGGAGGTGCTGTACAAGTAGCTCACGTTCCCCTTCTGTGATTCGCAGGTCAGAACCAGATCCCTGAGATCCCCCATGCTGAGCTCCACAGTGAGTCAGGGGCTAGGGGTGGGGGGACACTGGGCTGGGCCTCAGGCTGCAGCAGACCTAGCCCCAGACTCACCCCGTGAGCATTAGAGCACAGATATCCGGGCTCTGTCTTAGTACACATACTGAATCAGAACTTCTGGAAGTGAGAACTAGACATTTTACTATTTTGGTCCGGTTCCCCGAGTGATGCTTATTTACCTGAAGTTGAAGACTCTGCCTGGACCTCTGAATATGTTTTCTCTTGCTTCATTGTTTGAAAATGGGGCAATTATATCTTGAAAATAGAAAAACACTTCAGAGGTTTACAGACTTGGCATCAAGAAACTTTTGAAACTAAAATACACAAATTAGTAAAAAGGCTGAGAGAGCTCACACTTGAGAGACATGCTTACTGACTGAATATATGTGTGAATACCTCCAGGAAAGGATAAGCTGTGAAGAAAGGCCTTTAACCTGTCTCTTCGCTCTCCCCAACCCCGTGCATTCAATCAGCATTAGTCACTGAGGGCCTGCTAGTGCCCAGACTGTGCCAGGCTGAGGCGGTACAGATAAATATCATATGGTCTCTGACCTCAAGGGATTGGAGATCCCAATATTAAAATCTCCAATATGATATGATAAGCATTTGCCTCAGGGTGGGCAGGAATGTGAGAATTAAGAGTTTTGGTGGCAAAATCAGGAACCCATTCTCTCTGGGATTACCAGGAAAGTTGTCACCCAAGGAGGTAGACTTGGGGCCCCCTTGATCATTCACATGTACATTAAAGTTTGAGAGAAGCTATAAAAAAATTTAAACACTTATTGGATTTCCTGTGTACAACCCATAAGAGGGAGATTTTGCTAACTATGAAGCATTTAGGGAGGCAGGCAGTGGAGTGTGACCTTTAAGGCAAATGCTGACAAATGAGTGGGAATTTTGTAAGGGAGAGGGGCTGAGTTTCCAGGGCTGAAAAGAAGGGAGGTCCCGACTTCAGGAACCCGAGAATTAGCTGGGAAACACAAGGGACAGGTCAGATGGGAAAAAGTTGAAGGAGGAAGAGAGTGTTCAGGATCCTTCTGAAGGAGGTAGGATTCGCTCCCTGGGGGCCTCGTAGGATTCCTAAGCTGCCATCCTTGGCAAAGATAAATCATATATCTGTGGACATTAGCAAGACCTGATTGGTCCAGTGCTCTCATCCTCATCCAATAGCACTGCTCCATGTCAGATGGTGACCTTTCCAGCAATTAGCTCTTCCCTGGTTTCGCCCTGAAATATCTTTGCCCATAAGACTGGGGGATTCTAAGCAAGACTGGCCACACTGCGTGATGTGTCCGTCATCTATTGCCATGCAACAAATCACCACACCCAAAGCGGCTAAGAAGCAATCCTGATTTAGTCCATCGCATCAGGAGAATTCTGAGCAAAAGCGGGCGGGATGCACACGCAGGGTGCCGGCCACCACACGTGCTCAGGCGGAGGCCTGCGGGACAGCTGCTGCTCAGTACACTCGTGCTGTTTTCAAAATTCAGTTCCTTGAAGACTGAGGCCCCTGCTCTTCCACTTATCGCTGGTCAGAGGTCACTTGTCGGTGTTCAGGTCGTTCAGGGTTTTCCCGTGTGGTTCTCACCATCTTCAAGCCAGCAGTGCCAGGCCAAACCCTTTTCACGTTCTGATTCTGTGACTGTCTGGGTCTCAAACCTGTAGATCTGTAATCCCAGAGCCGGGGAGGCTGAGAACAGGAAGATCACTATGAGTCTGAGCTGCGTAGTGAGACCCTGTACCCAATACATAAAAGAAAAGAAATTAATGGAGAAAGTGTGTTTAAAAGAGAGTTATGGAGAAATTATTAGAAGGAGGGAGGAAAAAGCCAAACAGAACCTTTGTCCAAAATTCTTCCTGGGTATGCGCTGTATCTATCACACCCCCAGAAGGTCCAGGTGACATGAAGAAAGCAGGTGATTGCAAAATGAGCAGAGGAGAAGAGGGACAATTCTGAAGATGGAAGTTGGTGGTGGCTAGCAATGGGAACGCGTGCGGCAACCTGAACTGCACGCTTTTGAGATGAGTAAGGGAGTCAACAACACATCGCGTGCGTTTCCCCCATGGAGCAGCCGACAGGAGCCGGTGCGGTAGCACAGCCAGCAGTGCCGGAACACTCGCGGGATGACGCAGAAAGATCACATGAAGGGTGGACAGAGACCCTGGGGAGAGGGCTCAGTGGCTACGAGTGCTTACTTATCTGGCAACTGCAAGGTCCTGCGTTCAATCCCCAGTACTGCAAAATAAATAAATACATAAATGAATAAATATCAAAGGACCAGGGATGGGTTCAATCCCCCAGAGAATTAAAAAAAAAAAAAGAACAATGACGATGGGGGAAGGAGAAAAATAAGAAAAAAAGGAAGGAGGAAAATCGTACTAGTGTATATACAGGACAGCCACAGTGATTGTATTCCTAATTTGCATCAGTTTTTTTAAAGTAGCAGTTAACGTTTGAAATTTTCACTGCATGCTAAGATCTGTAACCTGAGCAGCTACACTGAAGACAGCAATGCACAATACAAAAAAACGCGGTTGAGCACCTCTCACCTTGGTCTTCTGGACGTGTGCTGATTTCTAACGCTTTGCCAATTGTTATGAAATCTATTTTTTAAGGATGGAATGTATAGGGCCTACAGGGTCTCACTGTGCAGATTGGGCTTGCAGTGATCCCCCTGTTTGCAAACACCGTGGCTGTCCTGTATATACACTAGTACGATTTTCCTCCTTCCTTTTTTTCTTATTTTTCTCCTTCCCCCATCGTCATTGTTCATACCTTTTGTTCAGCTTCTTTCCATTCTACTATATCTATTATACCTTTAAGATTGTTATTTACTCTTTTAGGGAATAAATTGAGGAGACAGTGCGGTACTTATGCGTGTGGGTCTGGCTTATTTCACTTATGAGTATCAGTAGCCTCTACTTGCATCCATTTACCCAGAAAGGCCTCAAGTTTGTCTTTCTTTCTGGTTGCCCGAAAGCACCACATCTTTTTTAAACATTCCTTAAGTGATGGGCATTTAGGTTGTTTCCAAGATTTGCTTATGACAAATTGTACTGCTATAAATACGGGTGCTCATATATCCCCGTGATGCCATTTGTTGATTCTTGATATTATTTCTTATTCAACTGGGGTTCTGTTAGGGAAGTCCCTGCCTAAGGCTGTGTCTTGATAAAGTCTCACCTTTGTAATGTTCCAGAAGATCAAGTGTTAATATTCAGATCTTTGATCCGTGTTGAGTTGAGTTCCCAGTAAGAGCCATGGATCGGACTCCAATCTTCCGCGTGTGGATAGGCAGTTTTTCCAAGACCATTTATTAAAGAGGCTATCGTTCTTTCAGTGAATACTTTTGGGGCCTTTGTCACAGGCCAAATAGCTGAGGGCGCCAGTTCTTATTTCTGTACTGTCTTGTTCTGCTCCATTCATTCATGTATCTGTTTTTGTGCCAGTGCTGTGTTGTTTCGGTATTTTGATTGAGATCAAATTACATCTGTATAACAGTTTTGGAAGTATGACCATTTTGACAATATTGATTTTGTCTTTTAGTGCACAGGGCACATCTTCACCTTTTTAATATCTTACTGTTTCATCTCTGTTATGATTTGTGTCTAGGTGTCCCCCCCCCCCAAAAGCCTCCTGCCATCGCTGGAGCAGGCTTCTGGAGTTCGTGATTAATTTACGATCCAATGCTGGGACTACACCCGCTCTGGGGCAGACAGCCTGAATAAAATATAGGAGGGAGAGAGGCTTGCTAGCTGCCGCAGCTGCTGCCGCTGCTGTTTTCTGCCTCCATGAGCTGCTGCTCCCTGCCATGGGCCACTCTGCCTTGGAGCCAGCCCAGTATGGACTGAAGCCAGCACACACTGGGAGCTAAGTGAGCCTTTCCTCCCTTAATTTGGGGTGTTGGATACTTTGTCCCAGAAGGGAGAGAAAAGTAACCTAGACAATCTCTTTATCAGAGTTCTGTAGTTTTCATTGTAGAGGATTTTCACCCACTCGATTAGGTTAAATTCTAGGTATTTAAGTTTTGCTTGTGGTATTCTGAATAGTGTTTTCCCAATTCATTTCTTGGAGGTTAGTAGTTGGTAGAGGTCTCAGTCCATACTCGGCTGGATCCAAGGCAGAGTGGCCCATGGCAGGGAGCAGCAGTTCATGGTGGTGAAAAACAGCAAAAGCAACGAGAGCAGAAAGGGAGGAACCTTTTTTTTTTTTTAATCAGAGTTTTGGGATTATTAGCATTAGATGTTCTCTAAAGTTCTTGTATAATTCAACAGTGAATCCTTCCTTAATGGAAAATAATTTTTTAACCTGCCAATTTAAGTGCCTCTTATTGGGTTATTCATGGTTCTCATGCCTTCTTGGTTCAGTTTCGATACTTCATGTGTAGCTGGGGATCTGACCATTTCTTCTGGGTTCTCCAGCTGAGTAGCGTGCAGGCTGGAAGGCAACCTGGCTCTGGTTGGTACCCACCGTCACGCGAGCCTTTTTCTTTTCTTGACTGCACTGACACGAGCCTCTTCACTTTTTCTTGGTCTGCTTGCTTTGCCCACTCTCTTGGAGAACCTTTAGAGTCACTGATTCTGCTTATTTTATGTCTTGATTTGACGAATTTCTGCTCTGATCCTTATCATTTTCTCCCTGATTTGGGTCTTTATTCTTGTCGCTCTTTACAGGGCCTTGAGGTGCAGCATGAGGGTTTTCATTTGGACTCCGTTCTGTGCTGTGGCCATGCACAGCTATGAACTGCCCCCCTTAGGACCGTCCTCACTGTGTCTCCTAAATACTGGAGTGTGGTTCTAGGATTATTGGCTGGCTGTAGGAACTTTGTACTTTCTTCCTTAATTTCATATGTTCTCCTTTCATAATTCAAAAGTGTATTTTAAATTTCTGCATTTTCATTGTTTCTGTAGTTCTGCCAATAAAATTTCTAATTTTACTGCACTATGAACTATGAGTCAAAATAAGTTTGATTTATTTATTTCTATTTTGTTTTTGCTTTTTGAGGGCCGGGGAGATGGCTCAGTAGAATAAGCACTTGCCTGGCAAGCACAAGGGCCTGAATCCAATCCCTGGTTCCACCAAAAATAAAATAACATTTTCTATTTTTTTTTCTTTTTGAGACAGGGTTTTGCTATGCAGCTCGGGCTGGCAGCCATCCTCCTGTCTCAGCCTCACGAGTGCTGGGATTACAGGCATGTACTGCCTTACCTGGCTAGTCTCATTTTTATAACTTACCTAGTCTGTTGTTTTATTAGCAACAAAAAATGAACTGAGCCCAAACCAGAGATAGAGATAGGGGTGGGGAGGGCAAGTTATAAAGCAAATGGGTTAAAGTTTTAGCAACGGATCCATCAGTACAAGAAGTGTGTAGCTGTTCTTTGTAGTCCTTACACATCTGTGACTCCCCCCCACCCACCCATACTGTGGCTTCAACCCAGGATCATTGGTCTAAGCGATGTTCCAATCCCCTCCCATTTTATTTCATATTTGGAGACAGAATCTAGGCTCAAGCTTGCAGTACTTCCTGCTGTGCTGGAGTTGCGACGTGCAGCTACCACAGCTGTCTGGGGCCCGTTTTTAAATTTCGACTCCTTCCCCATAATGACTGCTTCTGGGCGTGCTCTCCAATTCTCTCCTGGCTGTTAGCTCGCTGAGCATCTGTAGTACAACTTGAGCCACTCGCTGCTGGGAACAACCTCACCAGTCCGCCCGTATTCCTCGTCATGTTCCCAAATCCAGCCAGTCTTGTCGGTTCCCTGCATATCTGACCCTCAGCGGTACCAGACTCTGTTGATCATACAGCGTCCTTTTTCCCTTCTCTATTTATTTATTTGGTACCGGGTCTCACTGCACAGATCAGATTCGTGGTGATCGTCCTGTCTCAGCCTCCTGGGCGCTGGGATTGCAGGTGTGCACCACCATGCCTGATTTCCGTGGCTGGCACGGTGTGCCAGGGGTTCCAGGACCACCATGACATCCGGTATCAAGGATCAAACCTGGATCCTTGCGCTTGTCAGGCAGGCTCTTAGATGGCTAAGCTATCTCTCCAGCCCCCCCTTGACCTTTAAGTTTTATGAAGAGGCACAGTACGTCTATGCCAAACTGCACACTCAGAGTGTCCTATCTGACCCCGTCAGGCACGCATGCGCACCCCACCAGCTCGATCAGGGTAGCAAGCGGGCTCGTCGCTCTGGAGTCTCCCAGGGACACTCTGTGGCTTCCAAATCTGCCCACCACTCATGACCATCGCTGTCCCCAGGGCAACGCTGGCCTGCCTTTTTTTCTGATTTCTCCTTTTCACTCTTTTTTATACAGCTCAATCAGGTGAATGAAGACAGATTCACTCATGCGCAAAACGCACCTGGATCATTTCCATCCCCCGTGCCCTGCCCTCGTCTGTTTTCGGAGGTTCCAGCATGGCTACTCGTTTTATTTACGCTCTCTCCCACCTGCACAGCTTCCTGCTCAGAACGCGTTCCTTGGAGCCTCAATTTTTCTCTTCCTCTTTGATTTCCCTTCTCATAACTTTTTCTGTCCTTCTGCAATGGAATGGGGGCTTGTTCTTACAGTGCCTTTTAATCTTTTATTTATTTTTATTTTTATTTTTTTGGTGGAACCAGGGATAGAACTCAGGCCCTTGTGCTTGCCAGGCAAGCGCTTATTCTACTGAGCCATCTCCCCTGGCCCTCAACCTTTTATTTTTGAGTAGTAGGGCTCTAACCCAGGGGATCTACCACTGAGCTCCATCCCATCCTCTTATGATTTTTTATTTTGAGCCAGACTGTTTATTTACAGAGCCAGAACACTTTATTTATAAACTCTCTGTCATAGTATATTATTCACAAAGCCAGGCACAGTGTAAGATGCTGTCACCCCAGTACTCTGGGAGGCTGATTCAAGGGGATCTTAGGTTCAAGGATGACCTCAGCAATGCAGCGGCTTAGCAAGGCCCTGTCTCAAAATGTAAACTAAACAGGGCTGGAGACATAGCTCGGTGTGAAGGCCCTTCTCTCAGCCCCGTGTGTTATCTGCTTTGCCATTGTTGGCAAAAAGTCTCAACACCCATAACTTAAAGGAGGAGATGCTTATTTGGGCTTTTGGTTTCACAGGGTTCAGTCCATGGTTCACTGGATCAAAGGCAGAAACACGAGAGTGGAGAGTCCAGGAGGAGCATGGCTGCTGTCCTCGTGACAGCCGGGAAGGAGAGCGGGGAGGATCCGGGGGGCGAGAACAGCCCCTCCAGGCCTCACCCCCAGTGGTCAGTTCTGACCGAGGCCCTGCCTCCTGATAGCAGAGGAACTCGTCAGTGGATAAGTTCATGGATGACTATGCAACCCCCAAGGTCCAAATGCCTTCCAACCCCCCCAGGTGGGACATGGGCATCTAAAACATAACACCGTTGGTACCACATAAGAAGATAGCCATCACTGAAACTCCATAGGCTCACTTAGTTCATGCAAAGCACAGCCCTTCAGGTTGCCCAAAGTTTTGAGTTGTAGCTGTTTTCTGGTTGCCGAGTTTGTGCAGTAAGGTGAAAGATAACAAGGAGAACACACGTCCCTCCTTTGCTTACTGTCAATAACATCAGCGACTTTGCTGAATCTGATTATGCACTAGAAACCTCTGACAAAGGCTTCTTCAATTTTTCTGTGCTATTTACAGTGTAATCACAACTCAAAAATCCATCCCTAAATTTATTTTTTAGTTAAAAAATTTTATAGACCTGGGTATATACAGTGTCTCACTACACAGCTTGGAGGTGTGGTGACCCTCCTGTCTGGGTCCCCCCAGGGCTGGGATTATAGGCATGCACCACTACAGTTTTGGGGCTGGCATGGCATGTGGTGCTGGTGATCGAACGCAGGTTCTTGTGCTTGCAAGGCAGACGCTTAAACTACGGAGCTATCTCCCCAGCCCCATCTATCCCTAAATTTAATCACAGATCTAACTTTATCATTTCTTCCATCATTTGGGTAATTCAAACAGTAAATCAGGGTTCAATCCCAGCACTTTTTAATTTCATTTCCGTAAAAATCTCTTAGCATCACTAATTCCAAGGCACCAGGATGATGTCACCAGCCACAGAACTGCTGTACGGTATTTGCAACCCAGAAACAAAATAGAAGTAAATAACCTTAAGTACATTCATAGGAAACAGTAACAGGGAAATCATAAAATTTCTAAGACTTAGGGTACTTATAGGAGTCAAGTAAAATAACTGAGAGTGGTGCACAGCAAGTGCTCAATAAGAATTTATGGCGAGAAAGTCTTGCACCTGCCAGGCAAGTGCTCTACCACTGAGCTACATCTTTGGCCCTTTTACATTTTGAGACAGAGTCTCACTACATTGTCCAGGCTGGCTTGGAGCTTGCAGCCAACCTCCAGAGTTTATGCTCAATCTGCTCCCCCACCCCTGAGATGACAGGAAGGCTTCCAGGCCTGCTGATCACGTCATCTGCAGGCAAGTAGAGGCCGAAGGGGACTCTCAGCTGCTGGCCTGAAGACACCTGCAGCAGGTAGCAGGGGGAGCAGAAGCACTGAGCAGCACAGCCAGGGCCTGGGCGTCGGCCCAGTTTGTGGTGGCTCCGGGCACAGGGTAAGCATCACAGGGTAATCTTTCCAGAGGCCTAGAAGGTCGACAACACACTATGCAGTTCCAGATACAAGCAGACATGGCAGTGCACAGCCTTTGCCACCGCCGGCTCCAGCCTGTGCTCGTCACAGCTCAGCTTAGGACGGGTGCACCCCTGCTATCCTGGTCCAGCTCAAGGTTACATTTTCCACTGTCACGATGAGACAGAGAGAGAAGCAGGAGGACGCTGAGGATGGGAAGTAGCACAGCGGCCTTGCCAATGGCTGGGACTGCTGCAGAATTATGCAGGTGGGAAAGAAGGGATAGGATGGAGGAAAGGACATTCATGCAGGAGGGAGCAACCAGAAAGGAAAGGAAGGGTGGAAAATAATTACGGGTGGGGGACAGAAGAGCACCAAGAAGACAGAGACAGAATGCAACAGTAAGAGGGCACTCGGGGGGGGGGCAGAAGCAAGGGGATAATGATAAGAGATCAGCCTGGGAAACTTAGCAAGACCTTGTCTCAATGCAAAACAAAAAAAGCATGTCTCAGGGTATGGGTCAGTGCAAAGGTCCTGCGGTCAGTCCCCAGTGGGAGAAAGACAAAGGGTCCTGTGGTGAGAAATGAGGGGTGGGCTGGCAAGATAGCTCAGCGGTCTAGAGCGCCTCTCAGGGACCGCGGTTTGAGCCCCAGCACCACATGCCATGCCAGCCCCTCCCCGCAGGGCCGGCTGAGCTCACACCCCACCCCCGCAAACAAAGAATCCGTGATGTGTAGCAAGACACTGTAATAAAGGAATTAAAAAAAAAAAAAAGAAATGAGGGGTGAGGAGTAGGGGTACAAAACGATGGGGGTGGCTCCTGAAGATCACTGGAAGGGAGCAAGAGAGAGCAGGAGAAAAGGAAAAGGGTGCCCAGGGACATGGGAGGGAGGGAGGAGAGCAAAAATATAGGAGAAAGGATTGGGACTCAAGGGCTAAGGGGTGCAGAAAATGAGAAAAGACTTAGAAGAGAGGAAATGAGTCAAGGAGGAGTGGATGAGAACAGAGGAAACTGGGAAGAAGGGACAGCAAGGGGTCTCAGGAATGAGGACTAAACGAGGGAAGGGCTGAGGGACTCAGGCTCAGGAAAGAAGCCAGGCCTGGAGACCCACCTAGAATCCCAGAGTCAGGGAGGCTGGAGCAGCAGTCCTACAAGCCTGAGCCAACTTGGGCAATGTAGGAACTTAGACCTTGTCTCAAAGTTAAAAAAAAAAAAAAAAAAAAAAAGAAGTTTTTTTTAAGGACCAGGGAGGTCAACACCAAACAAAGATCCAACTAAAAAAGAAAAATATAGATTGATCTCCTTAATGGACACATTGCAAACAGCCTGAAAAAAGTACTGACAAATGCAATGGAACAACCAGTGAAAAGATCTTACAACAACGTTGGTTTCAGCCCTGCAAAACAAGGATGGTGCAGCTATGAAAATCAACAAATATCACCCAAGGAGAGGCAAGAACCAAAATCACATCATCAGATATTTTCAGATGACTTGGTATTCTATATATATATAGAAGGCCCAAAGAACGCCCAGAAATTATTTTTTATTTATTTATTTATTCTGGGTTTTAGGGAAGGGTCTACAGGGTATTCAGGGTCTTACTACTCGATCGGATTCATAGTAATTCTTCTGTTTACAGCCTCCCAAGTGCTGGTATTACAGGCTCACGCCACCACACCCAGTCTCAATCACTGTCTAAGCACATCCCAAGGATGGGGCAGAGAAAAGAAATTCTTATAAGAAATAATCACCTTCAGCAGAGTATCAGGATACGTGATCAACCCACGAAAGGCATTAGTGTTTGTGTACACCAACAATGAACGGGACAGTAGTTAGAAAAAATGAAATATCTAGGAATTAAGCTATCCAAGGAAGTTAGACCTCTAAAAAAAAAAAACCCTACAGTGCCCTAAGGAAAGAGACTGAAGAGGACATCAGAAAATGACAGATGCCCCTCGCTCCTAAATAGGCAGAACCAGTATCATCAAAATGGCTATACTTTGAAAAGTGTTATACTAATTCATTGCAGTTTGAGTCAAAATATCAACAACTTTACAAAATTTACAGACCTAGCCAAAACAATCCTAAAATTCATATGGAGATAGAAGAATAGAATAGCAAAAGTAATTTTGGGCAATAAGCTATACCACAGATCAGTAGTGATAAAAATGGCAGGGTACTGAAACAAGAAGGGCACATGGACCAGAGGAACAGAATCAAGATGCACAAATGTCCCCAGGCATGTTTAACTAACCTGAGTTTTGGCAAATGGTCCAAAAGCACATGTTGGGGGAAAGATAAGCTACTCAACAAGTGGTGCTGGGAAAGCCGGTTGTCTGCGTGCAGAAAAAAGAAACCAAATTCTTATCTCTCGACATACACTAAATTAAAATCAAAGTGGGTCAAAGACCTAAACACTGAAACAGAAACATTAAACCTGCTGGAAGATAAAATAGGCAAAACATTTGAAGTCAGAGGTGTAGGGAAAGATTTTCTAAACAGCATTTCAATTGAACAAGAGATAACAGCAAGAATCAACAAATGCTCTTTGGTTCTGTGCAGCAAAAGATTCAATCAATGGAGTCAAGAGACAACCAACAGAGGCGGCGTGGCAGTGTGCAGCTGTAATCCCAGCACTTGGGAGGCTGAAAACAGGAGAATCACTATGAGTCTGATCTGTGTAGTGAGACCCTGTAGACTTTATATACCCTGTACTAAAATACAAAGAGAGAGAGAGAGAGACAACCAACATAATGGGAAAAAATTTTGCTACTTATAACTCAGATAGATGTCTAATATCTACATTGTACACCTAAAATAATTAAACCATCTAAAATTAAAGACCCAGTCAAGAAACAGGCTAGAAAAATGAACAGACACTTTACAGGGGAAATTAAACACGTGGCCACCAGATTTATAAAAAATGTTCAACATCTGCGGCTATCAGATAAATGCAAATTAAAACAACCCTAATATTCCTTTTCTTTTTGTGGGGGGGGTGGTGGAACTGGGGATTGAACCAGTTGTGCTTGTGAGGGAAGTGCTTATTCTACTGGGCCATCTCCTCGGCCCCCCCTAATATTCTATCTTACTCCAGAAAGAGTGGCAATCATTAGGATGACAATTGTAAACAATGAAAAACATATGCTGCCCAGGCTCTGGTTACAGAAAAGAAAAACAGCCCTTCTACATTGTTGGTGGGATTATAGACTAGCGCAATCACTATGTAAATCAGTATGGAGGTTTCCCAAATAATTTAAATTAGAAATTCCATATGGCTCAGGTACCCTGCTGCTTGGCATCTTTCTCAAGTAGCTTAGGTCATTGTACTACAGTGACGCATGCATGACCATGTTTATGGCTGTGCAATTCGCAGCCTGGATACCCACAAACAGATGACTGGACAGACAAACTGTGTTACCTTTATATGATGAATACTACTTGGCTAGAAAGAATGACAGATGTGAGACATTTGTAGGAAAATGGATGCACTTGGAAGGTACAAAAAAAATAGCCTGACTCAGTTACCCTTCTCTCACTGCTGGGACAAAATGCCAGACAACCAACATTAGGGAAGGAAAGGTTCATTGGGCTCACAGTGAGTACGGGGTTCAGCCTATACTCGGCTGGCTCCGAGACAGAGTGGTGCACAGCAGGGGCCGCCGTTCATGGTGGTGGAAAACAGCAAAGAGCAGAGAGAGGAGCAGCAGCCGCGGCTGCTAACAAGCATCTCCCCCTTCCTTGCATTTGTATGCAGATTATCTGCCGCAGGGTGGGTGCAGCACTCACACCCTAAGCCCAACACTGGGTCATGAATTAATCACATGCTCTGGAAGCTGTCCCCTGACCGCCTGAGGGGTGTGTGTGTGTGTGGACACCTAGACGCAAACCATAACATACACCAGACACACAAGCTCGCACACTGGATGCTAGCTCTCATTTGAGTGAGGCAAAGTACAAAGAAAATGATAAAGGATAGATCGACAGGGACCAGGGGACAGATCTTTTGTAATAGGAAAGGAGCCCAAGGGAAGAAGAAGGAGGGGTGAGCGAGAAAGGAAGGAGAAATAGTAATAAAGGTCCCACGTACAGGAACCTAATAACCCCAATAGATGTAAACGCTATAGGGCACAGCGTGGGTTAAAACAAGGAATGTCAACGAGTATGACAAGAGGCACAGGGGAACAGGTGGAGAACAGGGCAGGGCAAGGGAAGCGAAAGAGATTTAAAAAAGATGCGAGCTGTAATAACGACACATAACCACGCGCAAGATGATTGGAAACTGCACGAACCACAAACATCCACTCATGAAAAGAAATAAGTGAATTTAAAAATCATCCCACTAGCTCAACAGACAATGAAAAGATCTTTGACAAAGTGCAATATTTATTCATGGTAACAATCCCGAGCAATTTAGTTATGTAAGGGCCTTATGCAGGCCAGGTAAAAGCCATGATAAACCTGTTGCCATAACGCTACATCCGGAGAGACTGAAAGCTTTAATCTGAAGTAAGGAACAAAACAGAAATGTCCACGCTCACTGCTCGCACTCACAGTGCCTCGGATTTTGTCGGGACAATCACACGAAAGAAAGACAGACAGGAAAGAAGTCAAGATGGCGTATTCACAGACAGCATGATCCTTTATAGAGAAGACCCAAAATAATTCAACCAAAACATTTCCAGAACTCATAATTTTTTTTGGTACCAGGGATTGAACTCCGGATCTTGTGCTTGCCAGGCAGGTGCTTATGCTGCTGAGGTATGTGCCCCGGGTCCTAAAACTCATAATTTCAACAAGGAAGCAGGATACAAAGTAAACTTACAAGATCGATACTGCTCCTGCACACCAGCATTAAAATTCCTGAGAAAGAAATTAATTGAACAATATCATTCACAATATCTCTGAGGAAAATCAAACACTTAACAATTAACCTAGCAAGGAGGTGAAAGACCTCTAATTTACAAACTGCATTACTCTGGAAAAGGAAATTCTTTTTAAAAAAACCAGAAAATGGAAAGAAATATTCATTTTTTCCTAGAAAGGTAGGCACTATTGACAACATCAAATACCTAAAATGGGTGTACAGATTTATTGCATTCCAGTCACAATCCCAACAAATTCCTTACAAGACTAGAAAAAGCAATCCTAAAATTTGTACGAAACTAGAAGAGACTCAGCATGGCAACAGCTATCCAGGGTAAGAAGAGCGAAGCAGGAGGCATCAAGATCCCAGATTCCAAGTCATGTCAGGAAGCTGCAGGGAGAACAATCTTCCAATCAGTGGAACAGAATAGGTGATGCACGAATCAGAATGTGCGACACCAGGCACATTCAGCCTTCTGATCATGGGCGCAGGGGCCCAGAAACCCAGCCTGGGGGAAAGACAGCTTCTTTCTTTATTTTTTATTTTATTAATTTTTTGTGGGGTCCAGAGGGGAAGACGGCGCTCTGCTCAGCCTCACGGAGAAGCCGGTCGCACTGGCTTTCCTGATGGGAACTCAGCTCTCCTCATCGCCTGAGGTGCTCGGGACCTCCCTGCTGCTGAGGACGGCTGTGGAACCTTCGGGGGAGCCCTGGTGCTCACCTTGAGCGTCGTCGCTTCCTGGCTCCAGTGCGGATCCCTCAGCTGCTGGCACAGACCCTTCCTGCACCCCCGGCACAGACTTCCTGGCTCCCACCACTGACCTTGGGCCTTCCCAGCACAGAGCCTTGAGGCGGCCTGCGTGAGACTTTAGCGTGGGCTCTGGGCCTCCAGCTGGACTTGCGGGAGGCATCGTTATGGGTTCTAGGCCCTCAGCTGGGTTCTTTAGTGTTTAGCGTGTAGATGGCTTTCCTGCATTTGTGTATGCTTCTTTGGGTTATTCATGATAAAATATTATCAAATGTGTCTTGTATTATATTGTTTCCCTTGGGGAAAAAAAAAAAAAAACCTAAACCACAATGCCTATTTGGGAGTTGTGTACTTATCTGTTACGTTCTTTCTCCAAATCTGAAAAGTTTGCTGCTATTATTTGTGTCAACAGGTCTTAAAACATAATTTTAAAAATGTATTAGTATATATTTGCAGTTTATGCACTTTATAGTCCTCTTGGCAGCGGTCACATCTAGGTACAGCCCTTTGTTTCTGTTTCTTTCTTCGTTTTCTTTTGCACACGCCTCCCTTTGCCTCTTCCTCTCTACTCTTCCAACTCTCCAGCCCTTTTTTTCATTCTTTATTTTTAAATTTTTTTTTTACTCATTTATAATGAGAAAAAAATAGCAATAAAACAGTTTCAAAATGGGTTAGTAGGACAGTTACAGTAATTAATGCAATGCACCGTGACCCATCCTCAGGGCTGACACTGACGAAGGATCTGCAAACTGCATGCAGTACAGGGTTTCAGGGTAAATCCTGAGGGGATTTTAACTGACCTTGGCAGATACCAAAGCCCCATTTCTTGTTATATAGATCTTGCTTTGTCTTGGTCTTAACCATCCAGCAGAAAAGTACAAAAACGAAGTATGGAAAGTAAAGCCATATTAATAGGCTGAGCTGTGAAAGGCTCAAGTCAACAACTTCTGACATTGCCAGTCCTACGGATAACCCACTTCTGTTATGGACTGCTGGACTGTATTGGAATAGTTTGCTGAATTCATGCACCTGCAATATTTAAATGACAAGGGAATACCCATTTATGACAAAACTAAACAACAAAAGGGGATACAAACGAAGGACCATTTTGTTTCTGTATATTCAAAATAGGATAGATATACAACTACCTTCTCTTAATTCAATAGTAGAAGGATTTGTACTAATAGTGCTTGTGGACAGCATGTCATGTCTGCATCTCGTACTGTGACTAACTACTAAGAAGACAACAATATGCAATGTATTAATTATTGAAACTGTCCCACTAATCAGTTTTGAAACTGTCTCATTGCTATTGGTTCCTCAATAAAATTATTTTTAAAAAGAAAAAAAATGTAAGTAATGCATTGCATATTGTTGTCTTCATAGTAGGACAAGATGCAGACATGATATCTTCTCTAAACAATGCTAGTACAATCCTTTCTTCCCACTGAACTAAGCGAAAGTAGCTGTGTATCTCTCCTAACTATTGTATACACACACACATATATATTTTCACAACAAAACAGACCTTTATTTATATCCCCCTCTTTTGTTTTCTTTTGCTGACACCACTTGCCTTGGCCCATGCCGTGGCGGTCACACTGCTTGGGGCCATCAGCTTCCCCTAGACAGCGCGTCTCTATTCTCCTCGTTTTCGCCTCCCTCCTGGCCTTCGCTCGCTGTTTCCTTGGACCACATCCCCACTGCCAGAGATCCCTGCCCTGCGCCTTTCCACCGCCCCCCTTGCCCTTTGCCTCACTCAAATGACAGCCACCGTGCGGCGCTCAAGCTCGTGTGTCTGGTGTTTTCCACTCAGCGTTGCCTTTTCCGGGTGCATCCATTGTCCTGCACGCGTCCCCGCCGTGTCACATCTTATTATTCTTTACCTTTGCTGGCATATGAGCGCTACGCACGGCGAGCACATCCACCGTCCGGAATCTGTACCTGCACAGGATGGATTGTGCGCCATCTCTTTTTCCCCATTCTTCTCCTTTCCCTTCAGACCCTCCTCCCATTCTTATTTACAGAAGCTTTTTCCCTCTGTTCTCTTTTGTTTCTTGTTCCTTCCTTCCCTCTCTTGTTCTCCTTCCCACTTGGGCAGTTTCCTCCCGTTTCCCTGTGGCTGATTGGGTGAGAAGGAGCCACCCTGTGCCCCACACGCTCAGCAGGCCCAGCTTCAGTGACCCGGGACGGTAGGGGCAGGTGGCCACCCAAGCCCCGTGGGCTCAGTGGGGGAGCAAAGGGCCTGCTTTCCACTCACCTGGGCTGCAGCTGGCCTGCTTGGTGCTGGGTGCAGAAGCCGGAGACTGCACGGTGGGTCAGAGCAGCTGGCCAGAAGGACAGCACCTCCTGCTGACCGGCGGCCCAGGACAAGCAGCTTGGTGGCCCCTGCAGCACTAGGCTTGTTCCTCCAGGCCACGGTAGCAGCACTGCTTTGTGACTTCCTGGACAGTGGCTTCCAGGAGATGCCTGACACCTAGCTCAGCTCTGTCTGCCTGGCCCAGGCTTCCAGGGCTTCACAGAGAAAGAACATCCTTCTCTGGGGGAGACTTTGCTCTCCCCACTGGGAGGAAAATCCTTCCCTGCGTTCCCTCATCTTCTTGCCAGGGAAGAAGGAGATGCGGTGGGTGGTACAGGCTGCCAGTCTCAGCACTCTGAGAGGCTGAGGCAGGAGGATCACAATTACAAACACAGGTGGGGCAGTTTAACAATTTAGTGACATCTTGTCTCAAAAATCAAAACTTAAGAAGTAAAGAGCTGGGAATGTAGCTCAGCATAAAGGCCCAGGGACAATGGCCAGTACTTTGATCTACTCCCCCAGAAAAGGAGAAGAGCCAGACAAGGCCAAAACCCTGGGGATCCAGGCAGACACACCAACTACTGCAGAATGTGCTTCAACCATGTCCTAGGGTTCCACATGTGGATGTCCAGCTGCCAGCCTCCTCCACAGTGACCCATCACCCCAAGCATGACCTTAGGACTCTTGCTTCTTTATCACTATCTGATGTCCCCTGCCGAGTCCTCTGGCCTGGTTCCATCCTGCGCCCATTTGTAGAACCTCCCTGATGTCTCCTAGTGCTGGTCCTCACCCAGACATCTGTCACTTCTGGGCAGCCTACCCGTTATCCCTACCATCTCTGCCCAGTGAATGTCATTCCAGGAGAAAACAAGGGCCACAGGAGCTGCAGAGAAACTCTGCAATAGGTGTGTGAGGACCCTGGCCTCCCACCTCTCTCTCTGCTTCCCGGTGGGGGTGGAGTCACTCATGCCACCAAAGCCTCCACCCTCCCCATCTGGCCCCAGTGTGATGGGTGTGCCCTATCTCAGACTGGAGCCTCTAAGATCAGCAGTTGAAATAAAATTTTTGTCACTATCTCAGGCCATCTATTATAGCAACAGGCATCATTTGTGAGGTCTGAGGTCTGAAGCCAGGGCCCCCACCTCCACTGCTGAGGCTGGGACAGAGATGTCTCTGCCCCGGGTACTTCTCCCATGCCAGGGCCAGCTCCTCTCCTGCTTTCCTCACTGCTTATCTTCCCCAGAGCCAGCGCAGGGGACTGGCTTCAGGGCACCCAGTGCACAGGAAGTAACATTATCTTCTTCCTAAAGGAAGCCTCAGACCCCTCAGCTGAGTTTTTGCTGAGGGAGGACATTTGGTTTTTTTTTGGCAGAACCTGGGATTGAACTCAGGCCCTTGTGCTTGCCAAGGAAGTGCTTATCCCACTGAGCCATCTCCCTGGCCCCGAGGGAGGGCACTTGGAAACACCTGTATTTACACCTTGAGGACCCAAGAGCATCTTAACAGTGCCAACTGCATCTTCCTCTGCATCAAACTTGGTCACTTTTTTCTTTTTATTCAGCTTCCACCTCCCTTTCGATCTTTCTCTGTCTCTGTCCATCTCTCTCTCCTTGTCCCTTTTTCTCCTCAGTTAATGACACAACTCCTTTGCACTAAGCTGCATCCTCAGTCCTATTTTATTTTGATTTTGACAGAGGGTCTTATTAAATTACTCAGTTGCCCAGCCTGGGCTCCGACTTGCCTTTCTGTGCCCCAGCCTCCAGAGCTTACTGCTATCTATTTTTGTGGTAAGCTCCAGACTGTCACAGAGTTATGCCATCTTGTGTCATCTTGGCCATAGCTTTAAAAGAAAACGTGAACGGCCCTTCATCAGCTGCTTCCTCATGAATTTCATGTCACCCCCCTGTGACTGGACTGTAGCTGGGAGATGGGGCACAGGCCACCTCTGTCTCAACCCTGACTCACCCCTTTTTCCATACAAGTCCTGCTTTGCACCCCACGAGCTGCTCAGACTCAGGGGTCTGCTCATACATACCAATATGTATGTAGGTGCAAAAGTAAGCCAAAGGATGTGCTGAGGATACACAGAGACGGAGCCCAAAGCCTTTGGTTCCCGAGTCTCTAGGTTGCCAGGAGGGAGAGCCTCATTTTCCCAGATGGTGCACTACCATGACCAAGGGCAAAAATGAGGGGGGGACAGTGTCTTTCCCCTCAGGAGAAGGGTTTGCAAAGATTGACTCCCTTCCCAGCACCAGTGGGTTAGTCATAGTTGCAGAGGAAATGACTAAATCCAATGAGTTCAAAGAAGAGTAACTCCCCAGGTAGAGAAACCCAAATATGGAAACTAGCACACAGTACAAAATGACCAATATGTATGTGAGAGAAACAAGAAATACAGATGCGACCCAAAGGCTTCAAAACATGAACGACTAACTTTCCAAAGATAGATACAGACTTCATGACAAAAGCACTAAACAGAAAACACTTGAGATTTAAAAAAAAAAAAAAAAGAAAACACCTGAGATCTAGATTTCTGTAATTTTTTAAAGAGCAAAAGTGAAATTCATGAGTTTACTCAGAGAAGCCTAAACAATAAGAGAAGAAGAGAAATTCATGCATTGGTGATTTCTACAGGACCTCTGAAAGTAACAGTTAATGCTGAAATGTTTTTTATTCTTTTTGATTTTTGGATCAACTTTTCATGCTTTTATCTGATAATCTGAACAACTACTTTGAAGCCAACAACATGCAATATAACAGTAGTGAAATGCTGTATCATCCCTTTTTTTTTTTTTTTTTTTTTTTTTTTAGACAGGGTCTCACTATGCAGTTCAGGCTGGCCTTAAGCCCACTTTGTAGCTCAGGCTGGTCTCGAACTCACAAAAATCCCCCTCCCTCATCCTCCCGAGTGCTGGGATTACCGGCCTGCCCCCCCCCGCCCCGCTCCTTTTTTTTTTTTTTTTTTTTTTTTTTTTTTTTTTTTTTTTT